>PVHX01030888.1:0-15407 GCA_004024805.1 Geosciurus inauris | reverse complement strand
GGTTAAATATTTTGTCTTCAGTATCTGAGGTTCTGTCTTCCAAGTGGTCTAATCTGCTGGTGATGCTTTCTATTGAGTTTTTGATTTGGTTTATTGTTTCTTTCATTTCAAGGATTTCTGTTTGGTTCCTTTTCAGAATCTCTGTCTCCTTATTGAAGTGATTTTTTACTTCCAGTATTTGCCTGTGTATCTCTTTATCAAAGTGATCTTTTACTTCCTGTATTTGCCTACAAATGTCTTTATCAAAGTGATCTATTGCTGACTGGGTTTGCTCTCTTATATCATTCTTTAAGTCACCGACCATTTTAATTATGTACGTCCTGATTTCCTGTTCTGTCATTCCTCCTGCTGTACAGCCCATGGATTCTTGGAGTGTAGTATCTTGGTTTGTTTGAGTCACTTTCTTCCCTTGTTTTCTCATGATGTTTGTGTGTCTTTCCTTCTAGCTCTGCTGATCCAAGATGTTACAGTTTTAACTCCTATACGGTTATAGTTTCCCTGCAGGGTCTCGTTACTTCTCCTCCAGTAGGTGGCATTGTCCGTTGTTTGCTGGACTTTCCCGGCTGGTATCCTTGGTACTGGTCCCAGGCCAAGGTGAAACTCTGGGTCGCTGGTGGAGTCGCTGTTCCACAGTGGCCAAGGTTTGCTCCCAGGTGTTCACCTGCGCCCCCTGGTGTGTAGGAAGTTCTGCTGTGTTAGAAGGTGGTCCACAAAGAACAATAGCTGGGGTTCCTCTCAGGAGACAGTCAGTCCACAGAAGCAACTGCTAGCGGACTCTCGTGGTTGGGTGGGCACTGGGGCCAGGCACCCTGTGCGGAAGCAGGCCCGGCACGCCCAGGGTAAACTCTGGGCTGAAGCCCTGGGCCGGATCCCCCACCACAACTGCACTCCACCGGTCGGCGCCGAAGTCACTCTTCCTGGCTACCGCTGTCTCCCGGTGGCTCTGCACTCACACACGCGAGCAAGACTCTTGCGTGGGGCGGCAAGGTGCAGAGAGTTGCCAAAAAACTGGTTGGAAGCTGGCACCCCACTACTTCCTGTGTCAGTCTCAGATAGCCAGAGCCCTGCGCCGAGGCCCGGGCTGCAACTTCGTTTCTCCGGCCGGCGCCGAAGCCACACCTCCTGGCTACCGCTGCCTCCCGGTGGCCCTGTGCTCACACATACACGAGCGAAATTCCTGCGTGGGATGTTGAGCCGCAGAATGATGCCAGGAAGCTGGCTCGAAAAACCACTTCCAGCCCTGGTCCTTGAGAGCCTAGTGCAGACTGTCTAGGCCGCCATCTTGGAACCACCCCCACCATATTTCCAATTTATCAAACAGCATAGATAGGGAACTAAGAACTGGGTGTCTGATAGTACCACATGAGTTTATAAATCAAGTTAGAAACAAATACTTCCAGTTTTATTATTTGAGTGTATTTTATAGTTTTCCAAGTACTAAGAGCACATCGTATTTTTTTTTTAAAGTTTGTATTGACATGTAAAGATTGTACATATTTGTGAGGTATCATATTTTGATACATGCATATATTGTATGATGTACAAATAAAATTAAGCCTGCCTATTTCCCCATACATTTATAATTTACTTATGTTAAAAACATTCAAAATTTCTTCTTGCTTTTTGAAATACATACTATAATAAGGTAATCCACAGTCACCCTGCTTCAGGAGAACCCCTAAATTTGATTCTCCTAACTATAACTCAGAACCTGCTATTCAACTTTTTCTCATCCTTCCTTGTCCCCTACTCTTCCCAGGCTCTGGTAACCAACATGAGATTCTTGACTTTTATGAGATCAACTTTTGTAGATTCCACATGAGTCAGATCACATGATACATGTATTTTTGTGCTTTATTTCATTAAACATGACTTTCAGTTCCGTTGGTGATGTCACAAATGATAGGAATTCATTCTTTTGACTGAAGAGCATATCATTGCATAAACATACCACATGTTGTTTATCCATTTATCATTTGATGGACACTTAGTTATTTCTTTATCTTGGCTACTGTGATCAGCATTTTGATAAACAAGGGACTTCTGATATCTCCTCAACATACTGACTTTATTTCCTCTGGATATAAACTCAGGAGTGGTACTGCCAGATCATATAGTAGATTAATTTCTGATTTTCAATTTTTTTACATTTTTTGGAAAATCATAGTTTTCCATAATAACTGTACTAATTTACATTCCTAAAAACAGTGTGGAAGTGTTCTTTCTGTCCACATCCTCACCAGCACTTGTTGTCTTTTGTTCTTTTGGTATAGTCACTTTAGCTGAAGTGAGATATTTCATTGCAATTTTGATTTGCAGTTCCCTGATGGTTAGTGATGCTGATCACTTTTGCATATACCAACTGGTCATTTGTTTGCCTTTGAAAACTCTGTTTAGGTCTATTGTCCCCTACCACCACCCTTTTTTAAATGGAATATTTGGCACTTTGCTCTTGCTTTAGTTCCTTATATATTCTGAATATTGAACCCTTGTTAGATGTATAAATAGAAAATATTTTCTCCCTTCCTCTTCATGCACTTTATTGTTTCCTTTGCTGTGCAGAAGCTTTTTAGTCTAGTACAATTTGTCTATTTTGCTTTTATTTCCTGAGTTTTTGAGCTTTATCCCCAAATTATTACCTATTTCAAAGACCTAAAGTCTTTGACATGTTTTATTCTAGCATTTGTATAGTTTCAGCTCTTACATATTAAGTCTTCAACCCATATTTGAGTTGATTTTGTATAGGTGAAAGGGGTCTGGTTTTATTCTGCATGTGGATATGAAACTTTCTCAGCATCGTTGACCAAAAAAGCTGTGCTTTCTCCGATGTATGTCTTTGGCACTTTTGTTAAAGACCAGCTGGCTGTAAATGTATAGATTTACATTTATTTTGTAGGCTTTTTATTTTGTTCCATTGGGCTATGTTTCTGTATTGCTGATATGCTATTCTGATTTCTATAGCTTTGTAGTATATTTGGGGTCAAATTGTATAATACTTCCTGATTTTTTGTTGTTCAAGTTTTATTTGGCTATTCAGAAGTGTTTTTGTGGCTCTATGTGAATTTTAGATTTTTTTTCCTAGATCTTTTAAGAATACCCATGGTATTTTGATAGATATTGTATTGTACCAGTAGATTGTTTTGCACAGCATGGACATGTTTTTCTCTTTCCACATTTGTAGTGGTGCATTGTAGTTGTATATAATGATGGGTTTGTTGTTACCTATTCATACATGCACACAACAATATTACTTTAGTCAATATTACTCCCCAGCACTCCCCATTCCCCTTTCCCAACTCCTCTACTGATTTTCCTCTGATTTTCAGATCCCCACCTTCCCATCTGTATTTTCCTTTTTACTCTCTAGCTTCCATATATGCAAGAAAGTGGCAAATGTGAATAATTTATAAATAAATAAATGTAAACATATTGGTGAACAACCAGGTGAGGTGGTGTATGCCTGTAATCCTGGCAAATCTGAAGCCTAAGGTAGGAGGATTGCAAGCTTGAGACAAGCCTCAGCAACTTAGCAAGGCCCTAAGCAACTTAGCAAGACCCTATGTCAAAATAAAAAATAAAAGGGGCTGGAGATGTGGTTCAGCAGTTAGGTGCCCCTTGATTTAAACATACATATAGGCAAACACTAAAACATGCTTTATTTGTATTAGTACTCTGTCAAAAAAGTCTGGGAACACATTTCTGAAATTCTTTCATGTCTTACCATGGCCTTCAAGATGAAGTTGAAGCTTGTTTGCATAGGGTAGCATGCACTTTTCATCTCTTGAATCCAGATTCATTTCTTGTTATTCCCTTTATAGTTAAATATGGTTGGTATCTCACACTTCCTTAATGTCTTTCTGGATCTCCACAATTACCTGCATTGACTCTCAATTGCCTAAGATACTATCCATTCCACAATGCAACTTTATTTGCTTAGGTAACTTCTGCACCACCACCCCCTATTTTTTAACACCCAGCTCTGTTCTGTTCTCAAAGAGAAAGAAAACTTTCATTATAACTCAGTCCCCTGTTGGATGGCTGTTTGATTAATTCATAAGATTTATTTTCACCATATAATATTCTTAAGACATGCTTATTTGTCAACCTCATGGTAGCTTCAGGAAGAAGTATCTCCCATTGTCCTTCCCATGCTCTCTCATCTTCACTTATGATTGCCAATTCACAAAAAATTGTGGCATGAGTATATTTCTTGTAGAAATTGGAAAAAGGGTAAAAGATAAGAATATATGCATATGAGTGAGAAGATGAGTATAAAAACAAAAGTTCATGTAAATGAAAAAAGTTCTCAGAAATTTTGCAGTTATAAGTATGAAATGAGGTGGCACTGCAGCCAATCGTATCTAGATCTCTATGAAGCAAAGATGTCTGGTTAATATCTGGAACCACAACAGAAAAAAATGGGAGGAGAGGAATAATGCACAATTTGGCACTTTGTGCTTTGAAATAACATGCCAGAAATTCATTGACAAAGAATTCAAATTGTATGCAAAAAGTAGAACTCATGGAACATCATTAGATTTCAGACTGGACAGAGGTAACACCAAGCCAGACAATCAGGAAAAACTTATAGAAAAAGTGGGATTGCAACCAGGTTCTGAATGACCTGGGAAAAAAATATACAACTAGACATGATTTAGAAAGGGCATGAGCACAAAGGAAGAAACATTGATTTAAAAACAACAGAGCATAGACCAAACAGAGGTTGTATTTAGGACAAATAATATATTTTTCAACCAGAAAAGTACAATCTTTGAATTGGTATCAAAAAGTTTAGCATTCTGACCAAATTTTTTCATTCATCTATCAATCATCTCATTGTCAATTTTTATACCCTAAAATCCAAGTTCTCCTATTAAGAACTTTCAGGAATAAGAAAATCTAAAGCATCTATGACAATTCTGAATTCCCTCATGGACCCCGACTCATGATAGTATTTGAATGATTGTTATGAGAAAAATTCTTGCTCTCATTATATTTTGAAACAGACCCTAACATTTCACACAACATGAAAATCTTTCCAAATCCTCAGTATCATCAAGGCTTGAAGATATTTATTTTTAATATTCTTAATTATTAAACTTTTTGTTATCGTTCAACACCATTCATCTAAATTCCGGTTTAATTCTAGGGCCACAATTCACCTCTTTATTAAAATAAATAAAATCTCTTTAATGTTCGTGGTAATTCTAGACTTATTATTTTATAAGCATTATTACAATTAATTTCTTCTCTTTCTTGCTAATTCTCTTTTAGAAATGGAAATGGCATCAACATTCTAGTCAAATTTTAATTTAGTCTCCATCAGTGAAACAAAATAATTATAGAATGAATTTCTACTTAGTTTGATTCTTTGGCTAAGAGACAATTTTTTAAAAATTAACTGGGATATCACTAGGCTGAGGAGACTCCAGTACTCTGGGTTCCTACATAAGCAAATTAAAATCCAACTGAGTATAAGAGTAAAAGGATCAAAAAACACCAACTAACATCTACCTAGAGATCTTATCCAACAGAAACCACCACTTTAACCTCTCACTGGGGTCTTTCTCCTTCAAACAATCAAATTTTATCTTTGTCTTTTGTCTATGAAGACTTTATAAAATCTTTCCTGTAATTCCCCTGAATGAAGCCCAAATTTCTTGTGCATTGGTGCTGTCCAATTCATGAACTGTTGTCTGCTCAACTCACTTCTTTACAATTTTAATATGCCTAAGCTTGTCACTTAACAGAGGTAGCTAGAACAATCTTTTAATGCTTATTTTAATATTGTAGTTGTAAAAAAAAATCCATCTTTGCTTCCTTAGTGTATATTACAGCTAAAATAGCTTCATCTTTATTTAATATTACATCTTTGAAATGTTAGAGTCTTCATTATGTTTAATAATGCCTGTTGTATGTCTGTATAATATATCTCCCATGTGTACAAGCATGGCTTAAAAGTATACAGCATACTAACCTTAGGGAAATCCACTAAAGTTTTCTTGGTTAATTTGCTTTTTAAAAATTCTACAGTTATCAACAGATTTTTCTCTTCTATAATCTCATTGTCATAAAAGTAAAGTTATACACAAACTCTGTTTAGAATCCTAATTGGTTACATGAAAATCAAGTAAAAACATTCATATGTCATTGAAATTGTTGATGTCCATTTTCTGAGTCCAACTAATGCTTGTCTTACTTTCATTATACAAAGTCTCAATGTTATTTGGCATTAGTATCAAACTAAAAGATATATTGTCTCAGAAAGGCTCACTGCAATACTTTGAAAAATATGAAGAACAGTCTTTTAGGAAAACAAGATGCATGTTTTATCCCAAACTAAGCACTTTGTAGTTCATATAATTTCCACATATTGCATTTACTCACAAGTTTAAGGTAGAATGTCATGTTTTAAGCCTAGTAAATAACTATAAGAAAATAGGGGCTCTTTAAATGATTAGCCTACAAAATGTCATCTGTTAGCATTCTTTCTAAAGCACAAAGTCCATGCTTCCTATTTCCTACCCAATAACTTTATTATTTGGGATGTGATTAATTTACCAGCAAAATCACTTGAAATTCAATGAATATCCTAAAAATTGAGGCATTATTCTACCTAGTTGAGAATAAGAAATTCTCTGAAAAAGTGTTTGTTTCACTCTGGTACTTCTGGTTCTAGAAATGGAATGATTTCACAGCAGTATATTGAACAAATATTTGTGTTCTTGTTCAGAATGGCGAAACATATCCAAAAATAGATAGTAATAGTGGTAGCTGTTTCATGAAGTTACTATAACTATATTAGATTCTTAAGAAAATATTCTTTTAAATATTGGGAAGAAGAAAACTAAATAGAATTAAATAGATCATAGACTATGGATATTTTTGCACAGCACCTTTAGGAAAATTAAAGGAAGTAAACAAACAAAAATAAAGCTATGATAAAGCCAGGACTGGCGATCCTGAGTTAGTTGCTGAGAGGAAACTGATATACATATAAAGGGCAGAAAAGAGGATTGATAAAACTAGCATGTATTGTTTTCTGCTGAGGTATTACATATTTTATCATGAAGTACCTAAGCCTGCAAACAGGAAAAGGATTTTGAAAAATGTGCTTTAGTGCACATAGTTACTTTCCCCAATTTTGGCTGAAAAAAATAAGAAAAAAGAATTGCTTATTTTTTCCCATTTTGAGAAAATAATCTAAAAGCATAGTGAGTTGTGGGAGACAGGAATTAATTCATTCCTTTATGGGGAAGAATATAAGCAAAAGCTTGGAGCATCAAATCTTTCCACTGCTGAGTACAGATGCTATGTTTACTATGTCTATCAAGGGATAATATGTGAAGGGTGAGTTCTCTTACCTGTACTTATATACAGTGGCAGTTAATACTAGGTACCAGGAGCCAAGGGTTAATTTTTCAGGAACTTTGTCAACCACTTTTAAGCACAGCCACTATTTAAAAAAACAATTGATATAGGCTTACAATTAAGTTATATTAAAAGGTAATAAGTGTTCAAAATTCATCAGTATATTTTACTATTAACTATGCTCTTGAAGTTATTTATATCTGTGTGATCTGCATAATAAATATTTTATAATAATACATTCTGTGCTTCTCATTTTATGTTCATTGGTGGCACAGTGGTAGCTTGAAACTGGCCATGCTGTGAGCATTTATACCATAAAAACAAGAAAATGATATGAAGGAGCTGGGTTTAATATTTTCATTGACTGTGTACATTAAAAGTGGTTTAAAGTGTTAAGAATGAAGAGTAAACTTAAAAGTGGGTTATATCTGTAGTTGTTATATTATGCATTGCCCAAGAAGCAAGAAAATATTCTTCTGCTATTCAAAACACTATAATTCAATTCAGCAATCACTTGCATGATTGAAGAATAAATAAATTTGTAAAAAAAAGTCTTCATAACTTTACCTTTATCTTAATCATTAAAGTAAATGACCCAATCAATAAATGGACTAAGGAAATAAACAGACACTTCACAGAGAAACAATCAACAAATATATGAAAAATGTTCAACATCTCTAGCAATTAGAGCAACGCAAATCAAAACCACACTGAAATTCCATCTTACTCCCGTCAGAAGGGCAATTATCAAGAATACAAGCAACAAAAAATCTTGGTAAGGATGTGGGGAAAAGGCTCACTCATACATTGCGGGTGGACTGCAAGTTGGTAAAACCACTATGGAAAGCAGTATGGAGATTCCTAGGAAAACTTGGAACCACCATTTGACCCAGTTATTCCACTCCTAGGTTTATACCCAAAGGACTTAAAATCAACATACTACAGTGACACAGTCACATTAATATTTATAGCAACTCAGTTCACAATAGCAAAACTATGGAACCAACCTAGGTATCCTTCAACAGATGAACTGGTAAAGAAATTGTGGGATATATACACAATGGAAATATTACTCAGCCTTAAAGAAGAATGAACTTATGGAATTTGCCAGTAAATGGATGGACCTGGAGAATATCATGCAAAGCAAAATAAGCCAATCCCAAAGAACCAAAGGCTGAATGTTTTCTCTGATATTCAGATGCTAGTTCACAATGAGAGGGTGGATTAGACAGAGGGGAGTGAAGGAAAGGGAGGGGATATGGGAGTAAGAATGATAGCAGAATGAATCTGTCATTATTATCCTATGCACATATGATTACACAACCTATGTAACTCTACATCATGAACAGCCAGAAGAATGAGAAATTATACTCCATTTATATAGGATGCATCAAAATGTATTCTATTGACATGTATAACTAATTAAAACAAATAAAATAAATAAATAGTCCTGCAGACCAGCGGGACCCACAGAGGGCCCAAATCTGCCCTCAGGAAACTCAATGGGTGTCCAGCCAAAGGGAGACCAGGGACTGCTAGGCACTAGAGAGCCCAAACTCAGGGTAAGAGTCACCACAGAGACCCCAGTGCAAGGCAGCCCCACCCAAGTGTGGCCTGGGCCTGCCCCAGTTCTGCTTCAGAGTTCCTGTGGACCAGGAGGAGCCATAGAGGGTCTAAATCCACCCTCAAGAAACTCCACAGGTGTCCAACCAAGGGTTGACCAGAGACTGATAGCTACCAGCCACAGAGGAAGGCACACCCAGGGTAAAAATTGCCTGCAGAGACCCCAGCGTGAAGAGGCCCCACCCAAGTGCACTCTGAACCTGCCTCAGTTTTGCTCCAGAATTCCTGTGGACAGGCAAGACAGAAGGCCCAAAACCACCCTCATGGAATGCCAGGGGTGCCTAGCTGAAGGCAGACAAGGGCCTACTAGCCTTCTGCCCCAGGGGAGCTCACACTCACAGTAAGGGTTGCACACAGACTCTCCTGCTTGTGACCCTGCCTAAGTGAGACCGGGGCCCGCCTCCAGTTCTGCTCCAGAGTTCGTGCTCATCAGCAGGAGCACAAGAGAGGGACAAAACAGCCCTCAGGGATCGCCACAGGAGCCCAGCCAAGGCCACTCCCACTGTCCTCTAGAGGTACGTCCACTACCTCCACCACCAACTTTAGTGTAGTGCCCATCTGGGGACACTGAGGGAACAGAAGTAGCTCCAAGGTGAGACACAGGTAATCTGGAGTATCAATACAAGATTATAGGATAGAAGTCACAATACCTCTGATCGGTATTTCAAGAAAGGAAGATACACAATCAACATGAGAAAACAAGGGAATAAGTGCCCCAAATAAACCTAGATACCACTGTAACAGAATCCATTGACAACACAGTTGATGAAATGTCAGAGAAAGAACTCAGAATGTACATAATTAAAATGATCAGCAAATTAAAGAATGACATAAATGAGCAATTACAGGCAAAAATGGATCAATCCAACAAAGAAATAGGAGAGCAAATAAAGGCAACCATCGATCATTCTAACAAAGAGTTAAGAGAGCAATTACAAGTAGTAAAAGATTACTTTAAGAAAGAGCTAGAGATCGTGAAAAAAAAATCAGAAATTCTTGAAAGGAAGGAAATAAACCAAATAAAAAACACAATAGAAAGCATCACCAGCAGACTAGATCACCTGGAAGACAGAACCTCGGATAATGAAGACAAGATATACAATCTTGAAAATAAACTTCACCATACAGTGAAGATGGTAAAGAACCATGAACAGAACATACAAGAAATATGGGACAGCATCAAAAGACCAAATCTAAGATTTATTGGGATAGAAGAAGGTGCAGAATTTCAAACCAAAGGAATGTACAATCTCTTCAATGAAATAATATCAGAAAATTTCCCAAATATGAAAAATGAAATGGAAAATCAAATACAAGAGGGTTACAGGCCACCAAATGTACAAAATTTCAACAGATCTACACCAAGACACATTATAATGAAAATGCCCAACATACAGATTAAGGATAGAATTTTAAAGGCTGCAAGAGAGAGAAACCAGATTACATATAAGGGGAGACCAATTCGGATCTCAGCAGATTTTTCAAACCAGACCCTAAAAGCCAGGAGATCATGGAACAACATATTCCAAGCTCTGAAAGAAAATGGATGCCAACCAAGAATCCTATATCCAGCAAAACTGAGCTTCAGATTTGATGATGAAATAAAAACCTTCCATGATAAACAAAAGTTAAAAGAATTTACAGCAAGAAAGCCTGCACTACACAGCATTCTTGGCAAAATATTCCATGAGGAAGAAATGATAACCAACAATGAAAATTTGCAAACTGTGGAACTGCACTAAAGGAAAGACCATTCAAAAGAGAAAACAAGTCAAGGTAAAAACCAAAAACAAACCAAAATGACTGGAATTAAAAATCATATTTCAATAATAACCCTGAATGTAAATGGCTTAAATGCACTAATTAAAAGACATAGAATGACAGACTGGATAAAAAAAAAAAAAAAAGACCCAACAATATGTTATCTTCAAGAAACTCATCTCACAGGAAAAGACATCCACAGACTGAAAGTGAAAGGGTGGGCAAAAACATATCACTCACATGGACCCCACAAACAAGCAGGAGTTTCCATCCTCATATCAAATAAGGTGGACTTCAAACCAAAGATGGTGAAAAGAGATAAAGAAGGTCATTTCATACTTCTTAAGGGAATCATACATCAACAAGACATAACAATCATAAACATCTATGCCCCAAATAATGGGGCTTCTACGTATATCAAACAAGTCCTTCTCAAATACAAGAATCAAATAGACCACAACACAATAATACTTGGAGACTTTAACACAGCTCTCTCACTATTGGATAGATCTTTCAAACAAAATTTTAACTAATAAACTATAGAACTCAATAAAACAATCAATAATTTAGACTTAACAGACATATATAGAGTATTCCATCCATCAACAAGTGAATACACTTTTTTCTCAGCAGCACATGGATCCTTTTCCAAAATAGATCACATGTTATGTCACAAAGCCAGTTTTAGAAAATACAAAAAAATAGAGATACTACCCTCCATCCTATCTGACCACAATGGAATAAAATTACAAATCAATGACAGATTAAAAAACAGAAACTACTCCATCACCTGGAAACTAAATAATATGCTATTGAATGATGCATGGATAACAGAAGACATCGAAAAAATTCTTAGAGGCAAATGAAAACTCTGATACAACATATCAAATTCTCTGGGATGCCATGAAGGCAGTACTAAGAGGAAGGTTCATAGCACTAAACTCATTCATTAGAATAAGTGAAAGTCAACAAATAAATGAATTGACTCTTCATCTCGAAGCCTTAGGAAAGGAAGAACAAATTAACACCAAAAGAAGTAGAAGACAGGAAATAATCAAAATCAGGGCTGAAATCAATGAAATTGAAACAAAAGAAACAATTCCAAAAATTGACAAGATAAAAAGCTGGTTCTTTGAAAAAATAAACAAAATTGACAAACCCTTAGCCACCCTAATGAGAAGAAGGAGGTAAAAAACCGAAATTACTAAAATTTGTGATGAAAAAGGAAACATTACAACAGACACTACTGAAATATAGAGAATAATTAGAAACTATTTTGAAAATTTATATTCCAGTAAAATAGAAAACCCTGAAGACACCGACAAATTTCTAGAGGCATATGACCTACCCAAACTGAACCAAGAGAACATATACAACTTAAACAGATCAATTTCAAGCAAGGAAATAGAAGATGCCATCAAGAGCCTGCCAACCAAAAAAAGCCCAGGTCCAGATGGATTCTCAGCTGAGTTCTACAAGACCTGCAAAGAAGAATTAATACCAATTCTCCTCAAACTATTTCATGAAATAGAAAAGGAGAGAACCCATCCAAACTCATTCTATGAGGCAAGTATCACCCTGATTCCAAAACCAGACAGAGACACATCAAAGAAAGAAAACTTCAGACCAATATCCCTGATGAACATAGATGCAAAAATTCTCAATAAAATTCTGGAAAATTGCATAAAAATCATATCAAAAAAATAGTGCACCATGTTCAAGTGGGGTTCATTCCAGGGATGCAAGGTTGGTTCAACATACAGAAATCAATAAACATAATACATCACATCAATAGACATAGATAAGAGTAATATGATTTTATCAATTGATGCAGAGAAAGCATTTGACATAATAAAACACCATTTTATGCTCAAAACACTAAAAAAACTTGGGATAGTAGGAACATACCTCAACTTTGTAAAAGCTATCTATGCTAAACCCAAGGCCAACATCAGACTAAATGGAGAAAAATTGGAAGCATTCCCTCTAAAAACGGGAACAAGACAGGGATGCCCTCTTTCACCACTGCAATTCAACATAGTCCTTCAAACACTAGCCAGAGCAATTAGACAGATGAAAGAAATTAAAGGGATACAAATAGAAAAAGAAGAACTCAAACTATCATTATTTGCAAACGACATGATTCTATAATTAGAGGATCCAAAAAATTCTACCAGAAAACTTCTAGAATTAATAAATGATTTCAGCAATGTAGCAGGATATAAAATCAACACCATAAATCAATTGCATTTCTATACATAAGTGATAAACCCTCTGAAAGAGAAATTAGGAAAACTATCCCATTCACAATAGCCTCAAAAAAAATAAAATAAAATACTTGGGAATCAATTTAACAAAAGAGGCAAAAGACCTCTACAATAAAAGCTACAGGAAATTAAAGAAAGAAATTGAACAAGACCTTAGAAGATGGAAAATTTTCCCATGCTCCTGGATAGGCAGAATCAATATTGTCAAAATGGCCATACTACCCAAAGTGCTACATAGATTCAATGCAATCCCAATTAAAATCCCAATGTCATTCCTTATAGAAATAGAAAAGGCAATCATGAAATTTATTTGGAAGAATAACAGACCCAGAATAGCCAAAGCAATCCTTAGCAAGAAGAGTAAAGCAGGGGGCATCACAATACCAGACCTCAGATTATACTGTAAACCTATAGTAACAAAAATGACATGGTAATGGCACCAAAATAGACATGCAGACCAATGGTATAGAATAGAAGACACAGAGACAAACCCACTTACATACAGTTATCTTATACTAGATAAAGGAGCCGAACATGTACACTGTAGAAAAGATAGCCTCTTCAACAAATGGTGCTAGGAAAACTGGAAATCCATATGCAGAAAAATGAAACTTTAGTTTCATTTTTAGTTTCATTTCCCTATCTCTCACCATGCACAAAATTCAACTCAACGTGGATCAAGGACCTGGGAATCAGACCAGAGTCCCAACACCTAATAGAAGGAAAAATAGGCCCAAATCTTCATCATGTTGGATTAGGACCATACTTCCTTAACAAGACTCCTATAGCACAAGAAGTGTGATTTATCAGGAATCAATAAATGGGATGGATTCAAACTAAAAAGATTCTTCTCAGCAAAAGAAATAATCAATGAAGTGAACCGAGAGCCAACATTCTGGGAATAAATCTTTGTCACACACACATCCGATAGAGCACTCATCTCTAGGATATATCAAGAACTCAAAAAGCTTAACACCAAAAAACAAACAACCCAATCAATAAATGGGCCAAAGAGCTGAACACAAATTTCACAGAAGATATACAATCCATCAACAGACATATGAAAAAATGTTCAACATCTCTAGCAATCAGAGAAATGCAAATCAAAACTACCCTAAGATTTCATCTCACGGCAGTCAGAACAGCAATTATCAAGAATTAAAACAACAACAACTGTTGGCAAGGTTGTGGGGAAAAAGGCACACTCATACATTGCTGGTGGGACTGCAAATTGGTACAACCAATCTGGAAAGCAGTATGGAGATTCCTTAGAAAACTTGGAATGGAACCACCATTTGAGCCTTCTATCCCACTTCTTGGTCTATACCCAGAAGACTTAAAATCAGCATACTAGAGTGACACAGCCACTTCAATGTTTATAGAAGCTGAATTCACAATAGCTAAACTGTGGAACAAACCTACATGTCCTTCGATAGAAGAATGGATAAAGAAACTATGGTATATAAACACAATGGAATATTACTCAGCAATAAAAGAATAAAATTATGGCATTTGCAGGTAAATGGATGGAGTTGGAGAATATCATGCTAAGTGAAGTAAGCCAATCTCAGAAAACCAAATGCTGAATGTATTCATTGATAAGTGGATGCTGATCCATAATGGGGGAAGGACATGGGAACAATGGAGGAACTCTGTTCACAGGGGTTTAAAGGGGGAGGGGTCATGGGAACAGTAAAAGTGGTGGAATATGATAGTCATCATAGCCCTAGGTTTATGTATGACTGCATGTATGTTATGATTATATATACTTACAACCAGAGAAATGAAATGTTATCCTCCAAGAAAAAAAGCAGCAGCAGCAGCAGCAGGAGAGCCAGGTGTGATGGTATACACCTGTAATCCCAGTAGCTTGGGAGGAGGAGGCAGGAGGATTTCAAGTTCAAGGTCAGCCTCAGCAACCTAGTGAGGCCCTAGAAACTTATGCCAATACCAGATACCTCAATAATAGGAGAGTTCTACTCTTTATATACATATATACATAGAACTTCTAGGATATGCATCTTCATCTACATTTAGAGTCATCTCTAGGCACTCCTAGGGGATGGTTCCAGGAGCTCCAGGCCTCAATCCCTACAAAGTAGGAGAACATGATTGACAAATTCATGAGATTGGGATAATGTGTACTAAAGTTTAATACTGGATATAATGCAAAATAGGCACAAAATAATGAAAAACTCTTGTTTAACTAAATGTTGTAAATTCACCACTCATGTCTTCACATGTTTCAGGGGATCCTCCTGATAACCCTGTAAACTGGAAAGAATGGGGGTTCTTATTGCCGTTTTGCACACAAGGTATTTGAGATTGAAATATACTTAAACAACTTATTCAAGTTCACATTGCTACTCAATAACAGAAACAAGG
>PVHX01030887.1:0-15410 GCA_004024805.1 Geosciurus inauris | reverse complement strand
CTCGCTTCCCTCCCGACAGCCCCCCACGGCCGGCCGCCCGCCCAGCGCCAGCACCTCCTAAGAAACAGCCGCTCCCCGCACCACACGCCCCCACCTCGCATACCCCTCCCCCTGCCAGCCCACCCCCGGCTCTCCCCGGGCGGAGAGTGTCTGTGTGTCTGTGTGTCTCCCAGAGTGTGCGAGAGCGTGCGTGAGTGTGCGCGCGTGTGAAGGCGGAGGTGGGTGAGAAGCGGAGACACTTACTTCTCCCGGGCCTGGCTGTCGGACGGGACGGCGCTGCTGTTACTCTTGCCTTTGCCGTACATGCTTGTGCCGAGAGCAGCTCCCACTGTCACGCACCTGTCAACCCATCACAGCCTCCCCGGGAACAGCCCCGTCCCCATGGCGACCCACGCAGCCACCCCCACTATTGGCCGCCCCACGCCAAAGCTCCGCCTTCTTCTCCCAGGCAACGCGCGAGACTGACAGGCCTCCCCCTCCCCTCGGCCTTCCGAAGCGCGCGGTGGCGGCTACAGCCTAAGCGGCAGTCTCCTCCCTCCCTCCTTCCCTCCCTCCCAGGTTCCCTCCCTCCCTTCTTCCCTCTCTGCTCTCCTCCCTCCTCCCGCTCTCCTTCCCCCCTCCCCCTCCGAACCCGGGCGCAAGGGGGGAATTAGAAACTGCTCTAGAAGGATTTTAAACAACTGGCTGTTCTCTCTGCCGCCGCCCCTCCCCCTGCGCCGCCCGCGCTCGGCTCCTCACTGGAGAGAAGGCGCCGGGAGGAGGGGAAAGTGCGGCCTGGAGTCTTTGGCAGGAGCCGGTGGAGCTGGAGCCGTAGCGGCCCCAGACTAAGGGGCGCCCGCCGAGTACACAGACAGAGCGACGGCCCTGGCCGCCCTGGGGGCCCCCATCTGCCTCCTCTCCCGCTCCTTTCTTGTCGGTGACCCCCCGCCAGTATCCACGAGTGATCTTTGCGGCCCTCAGCCCTACTCCCTGGGGTGTAGCCCCCACCCAGCTCCCGGAGGGCCCGCTGGCGAGGGACGCCCGCACTCTTCCCTCGACCTTCTCGCGCAGCGACTGCAGCGACTCGCCTTCCCTCCTGGGGAGAGACTGCGCCTCAGGCTCTGGGCGCCGCTGAGGTGGCGTCGCCGGGTTCCCGGGGCCGCGCCCTGCGCCCTAGGGGAGCACCCTGCCTCCAGCCTTCCTCCTCTCTAGGAGGTCAGCATAATTCCCAAAGAGGCTGGGTGACCAAGTCCTGGGACCACAGTGTCCTACTACCCAGACCCCTTCCAACCCTGACACGCCGCATATCTTGCTAGAACTGCCGCCGAAAAGAGCCCCAGGCACCCCCACATCGCCTGGTTTAATAGTTTTGATGGTGATGTCTATTCATTCTGGTCCCTGAACTGGAAGAGGCCAGAAAGAGCCATGAAAGATTTCCCTATCTTTGCCCATCAGCATAGGCCGTAGGGAACTCCGTGGTGTGGAAAGCTCTGCCAGAGGCGAAAGGCTATCCAAGAATGTTTCTGGATCCAAGTCCTAAATCCCGTCCTTAATCCCATTTTAGTAAATGCTTAAAAGTTTCTGAAACACAACCTGGTTGCTGATAGAACTCCATCCTTTATTTGTTGAAGATTCTTGATTGTAAAATCAGACCCGATGCAAATGGGATTAGAAAGAAGAAATGAACTTCAAAAGGCATGTGAGAGGGGAAAAAGTTGCAGTTAAGGTGGGACAGGGAAACATCAAAAAAGATGAATAAAAGAGGAACGTATATAAGAAGGGAGAGGAAATAGCATTCAAATGAGGAAAGGTATCTTTCTGTTCCACACAGCTTTAAGTATTTAGTAGTAGGGTCATAAAAATGCATTTGGAGGTACTGAGATAGATGAAATTGAAAGAAATGGGGTTTGTGGACATTGATAGCAAGTGATAGAAATAAAACATCAACAGAAGGTTATAGAAGGACAGTAAAAATGAGAGGTAGAGAATCAGGGCAAGAGTTGGCAACCAAACACAACGACAGGGAAAAATGAAGAGGAAAGATCTGCTATACTATTGTTAAGGTAAATTAAAAGAAAAAAAATCAGAAAAGTAAGGTGTAAAAAGAAAGAATATAATAAATAGGATTAAATGAAGAAGCCGAAGAATGTGACAGCAAAAGAAGATTAAAAAAAAATAAAAAGGCAGACATGATAAAAAGATATAAGAAAAATAAAAGCACCTTTATTAAACGACAAAAAGTTCAGTCAACAAAAGAAGTGAGTATACAGAAGGTGAAAAAAATGCCATTGGTTTAAGTAGATTAATTCTAAGAAGTAATTTGCCATTTCTAACTTCAAAAATTTTCCTTCTGTTTCTGATGACTTACAGTGATTTGGTGGTCAGGACATTACATTCATGGACTCTAAAGAATTGGAAGGAGAGATGCTGAACCAGCAAGCCTCTCTCTTCTGGTGAACTTCTGCTCAAAATGCTCAAATGTGCAAAAGGTTGCCACAGTTTACAGATGCTACTTTCAAAGTTAGCATTAAAATTTTACAATTTGTAATTTTACAAAAAAACAAATTTAAATTTTACAAAATTACAATTTGATCTTCTTCCATTAGCTTTAATTTAGAAGATTTTTACCATCTCCTGGCTCCATAGAAGCTATGGATACTCTTTAGAAAGTGCTACTCAGACAACACTGTCAAGGAGAGACCTCAGGTAGCTGCTGATCTTACCCTCCTGTCCACACCTGAGAAAAGGGAAACTTTCTATTAAAAACCAAGGGAGGGCTTTGTACTGTTAAAAAAAAAAATTGAATAACAGTTATTATCCTTGCACTGGTGTTGGGATTTTTTTATATATGGTTGTTGGTCATGGCATATTTGAATTGCCTTAGCATTTGTTTTTGTTGGTTTGTAGACTAAGTCAGAAAGGTGAGGAAAGGACTCAGGTACCTGTAGACTTCAAGTGATTCTTATGTTTAACCAGGGCTACTTACCTTTACCTTTCAGTATCCATTTAAAGATAGTCCGTGGGTACCATCAGAGCTTAAAGGAAAACTTCTGGTTGTGGCTGTACATAGTAGATGACCCTCCTCTGGTAAAGCATTAAGATATCTTTACAATGAACTTTACTTTCTGCCACCAAGCCAAGAAACTTGTTAATAGGATGAAAATGTATGACCATATGTGTTCTTACAGTAAAGACCACAAAGAGCCATGGTCTAATTTACTACTAAAGGAAAGGAAAAGAAAATGGAAGAAGCTGTTTGCTATCTACTGCTGTAGTTTATTCATTTGATTGGTTTTTACCCAGATTTGTTACCTGAATAAGTCCTATGAGTAATGGCATATTTTCTGATATTTAAAAAAATAAATAAATTATAGATCTGCACAGTGGGGTATGAAATTCAGAACAATTTGGTCTTAGAATCTAGAAAGAATAAAATGCTAAAAGGTCTTAGTTCAGAACTTGCCAAGTTAATGTCAGAGTTACCTTTACAAGAATGTTATCATCCAACAAATATACAAAGGGAAAATATGACTTTTATATGTATTTGTATCCTGTATATGATAACCTCAAAGCTTAAGTAATCAAATCCATTATCATTAAAACATCTCAGTAGCTACCTGAACCATTTCTGTTCTATTTTCCTCTTAATGTTTACACATGTAAATAAAATGCTTCTTTGCCCTTGTTCAAATTATTTTGAGTACAAAGAGTGTTCTTTGCATCAGCAACTGTACCTCCTGGGACCAATATTGTAATTAATGAGATTTGAAACACATATTCAGAGCCAAATTTGAGATCCCAGAGACAGAATTGAAGATCTATTGTTTTGTTTCTTTTAATTTTTTAAAAGGAGGAAATTTGAAATGTAAAACTTCCTAATATAAAGAATCACAATATATTTTTAGAGAGTTTTAAAATTATTTGTTACTGTAAGAGGTTTATGAATTTAGGGGAACTGGATAGGGGAATACTGACCAGCTAAGCCTTTGCATTTTTAAATTTTTTTTAAACTTTATTCTTTCAGGTATAGAATGTCACAATTTACTCAGTTGTTAGGTTCTCCCACCCCACCATACCCCACAACATGTACACACCCATTTTGTTTTGGCATGTATGTACTATTTTCTCTTTCTGAAACCTGCATCTTATTCTTGGAAATCTTCATCATTTTAAAACAGGCAGGTCATTATACAAGGCTGCTCAAATACTAGATTGACTATGCATTTCTTCCATCTAATTTTTCTCTAAAACATTAAGGTTAATAATGTCCATACTCTTACAATGGATGGAACCCTGGAAAGGATTTACCTGTATTTTATAGAACAAAGAGACTACTTCTATATGTTTAAAATGCAGCTAATCATGAATTTAATTATTTGAATCATATAGAACACAGCATGTTAACTTAAAAAATAAAACCATTTAGAATTTTTTAAAAATTTATTCAACATCCTATACCAGAATGATAACATATGTTTAAACCAATGAACCTACATAGACATATTTTTTAAAAATTATTTAAAAATACAAATAAACTATTTTAAACATTAACATTACATTTCTTATTTTGGGATAATTTTTCCAAAGGACAAAAAAGGTCTATTATTTATTTCATAAATTGATAAGTTTGTGAAAACAACAACTCAGTAGCATTCATACCATTTTTCATTTCAAATCATAAGATACTCATTAATATTTAATGTACCCCAATTAACTAGATTTTGATAACCTGTTTTCTAAACTGGGTAAACTGAGTCCTCAAAAGATTTGTAAGCATGACCTGATCCACAAAGAAAACAACTAGTTCTAGAGGAGAACTCCTTATTCCTGGCTGACAGTCCTATTCCCAGATCATGAAACCGCACCTCTTTCTCTCAGAAGTGACTATTCCACAGAGGAATGTGAGCAAGCTATGAGATGTTTGTCACTCAGGCTACCTTATGAAACTTCACTCCCAGACAGAACAGACCAGCATGTTCAGATTCACTAACTCCTCAAATGCCATGGAACAAAGTTATGAAAGGAATAGCCATTGCAACTATAATATGGTGCAATTTAGTCACTTATAGCAGAATAATAAAGGAAATGGGGCCTCCATTTAACATTATTTGACACACTGTTATTGGTTTAACATCAGTTAGTCTGACACAATGACTGTTTACTTAACCTATTCCCCTGGACTTTTAAAATCCCAACTTAAATATTCATAAACACCTACCAATGCGTTAGGAGAGACAATGAGCAGATCTATTAGTTCCAACAGTTTCAGTTCTCAAGTGCCTAGACTTTTTTTTTTACACCATCAATAATCTGAAATTCATAATTTAGAATAAGATAAAATAATACAAAGAATTGTATATAAGCTGAAAATGAAGAGAAATGACAAAAATCAAGGCTACCACGTATGGCAATTTCATACACTTCAGCACATTTTACAAAACAAATTCCAAGTGTTGCAGTGTTCACTAGCTAGAGTTTTGTCATTAAATGTTGAGAGTTATATAATAAGAAGCATGCCAAAGTGTGTTCTTGATTCAGCTGTGTTACTATATATTTTAGTGCATTCCTAAATCTTTAGAATGGTTTTTCACCTAGTAAGGTTATGCCAATGTGATGTCTTTGCATTCTTGGAGCTAACAAAAGCCCCAGTCTCAAGAGGGAGGCTGTGCAACATTCCAAGCAGTGTCATTTCCTTCTGTTGGAAATGGAAACAGAAAAAAAAAAAAAAACCTACTAATTTGCTTTTTATAATTTTCCAATGTAATTGGATCCTCTTTACCAAGTACAGCAGGAAAGGAAGATGACAAACTATAATGCTATCACATTTTATTGACTTTGATATAGTTTAAGAATAAGAGGTTAAAAGGATATTATGCCAAATAAAATCTGTTTAAGACAAGGGCTGAACACTGCCATTGCCAATCATAAGCTATAAGGTATAAACAAGCTTAGCGTGCTCATAAGTAGTTGCTAAGGATAGAGAGGGCAGTTTAAATATTTTGGCTTTGAGTGCTCAGAATGTCTTTGAAACCAATTGCACTACTATTTCAGTATAGTAAGTACAGTAGTTCCTGGAGATTGACACCTGTTCTATGGTGGTAATTGCCAGTGATAGATCATCATGTACCATTAGATATTACATGAGTCAAATTCTCAATCAGATAAATAATTTTATAATCTGTTTGTCAACAGCTTTCCAAACTCCTCAGATCTTTTTCCTTAAGCAAAAATTCTCTTTTTTTCTTCAGTACTGAGAATTGAACCCAGACCCTCATGAATGCTAAGCAAGCACTCTACTGCTAAGCTATATCCCCAGTCCTGTTCTTTTATTTTCTTTTCAGACAGGGTCTCACTAAACTGCCCAGGTTGGCCTCGAACTTGTGATCCTCCTGCCTCAGCCTCCTGAGTAGCTGAATTACAGGTTTGTATCACCATGCCCAGCTCTTGTACCTAAATTCTTGAGGCAGAGAATTGAAGAATGCCTCTATCACAAGGTGTTGAAGTATCAACAGTAACAAGACAAGTCCCCATTAGCTTCACCCATGTTGTCTGTGATTTGGGAAGTCTAGGTTAGGAAAATTAAGATAGTTAAGAATATAACTATCTCTGCTAAAAGGTCTTAGATCAGAACTTACCAAGTTAATGTCAGAGTTACCAGTACAAGAATGTTATCATCCAACAAATATAAAAAGGGAAAATATGATTTTTATATGTATTTGTATCCTGTATATGGATATAGTTCGGTCTTAGGGCCTGCTGCTGTACTCTGTACTTACCTCCCATGCTGTCTAACTCTCCTAGAATCTTTAGTTTTTTTGAGGAGAAACTTATACAGTGTCTACAGTAGTGAATACTACTTACGGTTTATTTTGTTGCTACTCTCTGGGTTAAGGACAGATTTTGTTAGGGATTTTGACTTCTGGAATATTCTTTTTTGGTGCTTTGTTTGGTAATTAGGGTGCAAAGATGTTACAGGCTTTAGGAGAACTATGTCCATTTACTCTGGCTTATCAGCCTGTCTGGTTTCTGGGGGAGGAGGCAGACAAAAGAGCACAGTAGATGAAGGGAAGTAGTCTGGGGAGAAATGTCAAGGAAAAACCCAGATCTGAGCACTTTCTCCTATCACTCTTAGAAGAGTTTCCCTACACCCTAATTTTGTTGGGCTCCTTTTTTGTTCTTGCTTTGTTCTTGTGTCCTTTAGGGTTTGTTTTTTGTTTGTTTGTTGTTTTGGAGCTGGGGATCAAACCCAGAGAAGCTTAGCTACTGAGCCACATCCCCAGCCCGTTTTTATTTTTTATTTTGAGACAGGGTCTCTCTGAGTTGCTTAGGGCTTCACTAAGTTGCTGAAGCTAGCTTTGAATTTATGATCCTCCTGCCTCAGGCTCCCAAGCTGCTGGGATTACAGGGGTGTGCCACCATGCCCAGATTTTGTGTCCTTTTAGGAGATACTAGTTCTGTTTTATAGTTTGGCCATTTTCTTTATTGTAAAGAAACATTTATCATTTGTGGCACAAGGAAACATACGCCACATCTATGTCTCAGAATTTAGATAGAAAGCTTAGCAAAGGGTTACGAGACGGGTAGGGCACAGGACTCCATCTCATCACCTCTGCTTCCAGGTGATATCTGTTTCCTCAAAGGACTTTACCACTTAACTCTCACCTTCCCATTTCTTCTTTCATCTGCTTGTCCTCCCTCTTTCCCCTTCCCTTTCTTTTTCCTTTCTCCTTTACTCTTGACAAATGGACAAAACATGAAAGGAATGGGAAAGTTTACTGGAAACATATCACATTAGAAAATATACGAAACCTCTATTTTTATAAGTCAAAATGGTTGACTGCTGGCAGCCTTATATGGTTCAACCATGCAAGAATTTTCATCCCTGCATGCTATGCTGCAGACTTCTTATGTATTGGTACTGACATTTATCAAGTACTTACAATGCGCCAGGCACTAAGTGCTTTGCATAGAATATCTCACTTAATGCTTCCAACAATCTTTGGAGGTAGATATTATTTCTGCAATTTTTTTCTGGTTCACACACTTGGTAAATGACAGGATTGTAATTTCCATCCAGGCAGCCTATCTCATTATTCCCTGTCAGGAATCCGATACACAGATCCTTCCAACTACCCTTGCCCTTTAACGTTTACTCCTCCATGTCCTATGATTCTAGAAGGGCAAACTTCTTTGTGAATTCAGGTTAGATTAAATACAAGTGGGACCATAAGATCTAAATTCAAGGGATATTGCTTCAGTATGGTAAGCAGCAGTGAATTCAGCTCTTACAGCTCAACCCTTCAATTAGGCAAAATCAGAAATACCAACCCACACTCTGTACTCGAGCCTTGTCTCAGGCACAT
This sequence comes from Geosciurus inauris, assembly GCA_004024805.1. Classification (NCBI taxonomy): domain Eukaryota; kingdom Metazoa; phylum Chordata; class Mammalia; order Rodentia; family Sciuridae; genus Geosciurus; species Geosciurus inauris. The sequence goes on along the minus strand of PVHX01030887.1, from coordinate 7,068 downwards.
CGCTTCCTCCCCTTTTTACTGTGATAAAGTGTATACTTGGGCTCACTTGAGATGTTAAACACAGAAACCATTTGGTGTGTGTCTATATCCCTTTTGATATTCAAGAAAGGTATTTGCCTTACTTGGACTAAATTGGACAGTTCATGTCTTTGCTCAGTCTTTATCTTTTCCTCACCTCTTTAAGTTGATCACATTTACCAGATCTGTGTGGCTGTGCAATCTGTGATGTAGAAACCTGAACACAAAGATCTTTGTTTTCATTCACATTCTGCTTAGGAAAAGGGAAACCCGGGCAGAACCATCCATTCACCAGATCACTGTAAATAAGTGCCCTTGCTTGGGAAACGGGGGTCCTGAACCTCATTCAGCAGATTGCAATTCCCTTTGGGAATTTTGTTGTTTTCTTTCTCTGTGTGGTTTTCCTTTCCTCCTGGATTTTTGTGGTTCACGGTTACTTTTCCTTCTTCTTTTGTTTTTCTGGCTTCACTTCCTCCTTCTATTGTTGTAGCTGTCTTTCTCTTCTCATCACATTTCCTGTTGCCTTTCCAATTCACTGCAGCCCCATCCAACTTACTGTCTGGCTGCAGGGTTGGTTGTTTTGGTCTCAGGAGGAACAATCGCTTGCCAAATAGTCCCAATCCCCGGGGCATCAGAATAAAGATTCCTGAGACTAAGTATCCCAAATTTTTCTCTTATTGATTTTATACTAGAATGAATTCCAAGGATACCTAATTAGGGGGGGAAATATTTATCCTCTTGGCCTCCTAGCTCCAGACCATTGTGAACTGACAGCACCAACATCCATCAAATCAAACAATGAAATCAACTTTGGTTACTTAGCATAATAGAAATAAACTTGTAATATTCTATTAGTGAAGGATCAATGTCTCCTGTCTTGGAAATAAACATCAGAGCTTGGCCTCAACATTTATGTAGCAGCAGGAGACCATTATTTTGTGGCAACATTCGATTACATTGACATCAAGACAGATTTATTAAATTAATAAATAGTACATGATTTTCAGCCTTTCATTTCCAACCTTCACCACCACCTGCCTCCCCAAGGTGATCTTCTGAAACCCTTCATCCATATATATGTATATGTATTTTAAAGCAGATTTTAATTCAGTAGGTTTAGGGTGTGTGCTTTTTTTTGGTACGGGGGATTGAACTCAGGGGTGCTCAACCACTGAGCCACATCCCCAGCCCTATTTTGTGTTTTATGTAGAGACAGGGTCTCACTGAATTGCTTAGCACTTGGCCATTGCTGAGGCTGGCTTTGAACTCGTGGTTCTCCTGTCTCAGCCTCCCTAAGTGCTGGGATTACAGGCGTGCGCCACTGCACCTGGCTATGACCTTTATTTCTCTTTTGTTAGTTGTCAGTTTTTATCCCACTTAATTTTTTTAAAAACTCATTCTTTTCAGATAGAAAATTTAAATTGGATATTAAAAGCAGTTAATAATAAAGAGAATCATCACATTGTTAATTGTTGAAATATTCCACCAGCAATGTATTTGAAGAGGAAATATTTCGAATGTGCTTTTCAACATTCTGAAAGTGGTTACAGCCAAAAGCCCACAGTTCCTGCTGCCTCTTTTCTAACTTCCAGCCTCAGGGCCTTTGCCCTTGCTGTTTCCTCTGCCTGGAATGCCCTTCCTTCTGCTCTTTGCATGGAAGGCTGGCTTTTTCTCATTATTTGCGTTTTTTTGGGATGTTAATTCTATAGGGAAATTTTCTCTGAGAGTCTTTCCTAAGGTGTAACTCCCTCATCATCTATCATTCCTCATCCTCTTTCCCTGCTTTATTTTCTTTATAGTTATGAAATGTTTGTCATCTGAATTACCTATTAGCCTGCATATTCCAGGGGGGCAGATTCTTGTACTGTTGAACTACATATCTATGTCCTAAGACATTGAACAGTACCAGAAATACAGTAGATAAATATTCATTGACTGACTGGATGAACAGATAATTCTTTAGTTATCATACACGAAATGACCTTGGATCTTAGATCTCTTGGATGTTTATGACCTATAATCTTTCTAGCCCTCCACCTGACTCTACCCCTACAGCCTGGGACTCTTTACTTTCTTAGAAGCAACAGTGATTAGACAGAAAGTGCCAGTACACATTTAGATTTTAAGCTTCTGATCTGACTCCAATTTATTGCTCTACCACCTAAACAGATTTAGTAGAATTTTGGTGAACAGGACATGAGAGAGAAAAATCTTTCCTCCATTTTTTCCATCACCACAGATTTAACTTGCTTGGAGTTCCAGTGGCTTAATGTTGCTGACAATAAGGAAACAAGGAGCACACAGTCAGCAGATTAAGTTTTCTGTAATAAGTTTTCATCACATCACTCTCCTGTTCGAAAACCTCAATGCTTCCCCAGTGCTTATGGGATAAAGTCCTCTCCCCTCAGATTCTTATCCATCTATTCTTAACTTACATATGCACTTATCCATCAGTACCTATGTAGCTTTCAATAGCTTATGGTTACTTATGCATGTCTCTCTTCACTACTAGACCATGTACTCCTTGAACATAGCCTTTTCATTCCAAGAAATCTGTAATGTGCCTGCAAGCTGGACTTCGTAGGGGAGACCACATGGTGGAGAAGACATTTCCCTGCTTTCGAGCACTACAATTCCTAGTTCAGTTTGTACCTGACTTCTGTGAAACTAAATTTTAGTCCTATTTGCTGAAGTCCAATAATCCAGGTTTGAATTCCCTACTCCATCAATTACCAGCTGTATGGTCTTAGGCAAGTCACTTCTTCTTTTTTTTTTTTTTTTTTTTGGTACTGGGGATTGAACTCAGGGATACTTGACCACTGAGCCACATCCCCAGCCCTATTTTGTGTTCTATGTAGAGACAGGTTCTCACTGAATTGCTTCTGGCTTTGAACTCGCGATTCTCCTGCCTCAGCCTCCCAAAGTGCTGGGATTCCAGGCATGTGCCACTGCGCCCAGCTTCATTTAACTTCTTGATGCCTCTGTTTCATCAACTGCAGACTGAATTAATATTACTAACTATATATTAGAGTTATTTTGATGACTAAAAGAGAAAATGCATGGACTGGGTTTAGCACAGTGCTTGGTATGTCATAAGTGCTCGGCAAATATTATTGAATGTTTTCTTCTTTGATAGAACAGGGCTATAATCTACAGAACCTGTAACCACACACACACATACCTGGCACATTTATCTGCACCACATCACTTTGCACATTTAGTTCTCCTTGCCTTGAGGGGCCTTCCTTACACCCCTCCAACTCCAGCTCGTTTGGGAGCCATTCTCTACTCTCTCTCTCTCCACACATGAACACACATGTTGGTTCCATGAACGTGCAGCTTGTGGACAGAATTGAGGGGGCTTACGTGCCTTGCCACATGGACGGCTGTTGCCTACATGCATTGTCTCTGATTGGCCGAATGGCCCTATAAGTTGAATGCTTGTTCCGCAAATAAATGCCTGCGGAATAAATAAGTGCCTGCTCTGACTGTACTCCCTGGTGTCTGATTGTCCTGCCGCAGGGCTGGGAACCGGCAACCAGTCGGCTCCAACTCTTCCCAACTTCCACGGCTGGGTGAATGTGGGGGTGGGTGCCCCTTCGACCCGCTGGCTCGGGACGGACTGCGACCTCCGCACACACACATACGCCTTTTACTAGAACTAACTTTTCTGGTATCTTATCACTTCATTGAGATATAAAACCAAGAATAATGGTCTTATCCTGTAATTATAATATGCACCCACTCTTTTTTTAATATAGTGCATGGTGAATTAATGCCAAATTCAAAGCCTCTTTATTGGTAGCAGTTGGTCTCTACAATGATCACTTTGAATTTCACAGATTCAAAGATGAAAGTGGAAATTTTGGTGTCATTTAGTCACATTGCGAAAGAGCGTGTTTTCACAATGTCCCTGGATATCAGAGAAGGAATTCTTCCTTATCTTTAACTAGTGCTACTTTTCCTCACTGAATCAGCCATGGCAATGGGGAAAGAAAATTATGCATCCTCCTCCTCGTAGTAAGCCTACATATACTTCATATGTTTCAAGACAGTCATCAAGTAACCCCTTTCTCCCAAATGAACAATCAAAATATTTATTTGCATAGCTAATATCACAAATGGTCTAGGCAAGCAGGAAAAGTTGCTCTCCTGTGCACAGTATTAGCTTGTAGTTCATGGGTTAGGTGATTGCTCTGGAGTGAAATAAAGCATCTTCAGGGACTTCTCCTGGTCAATCAACATTTTAAATGTTTTTCTAGGCTGCCCTGGCAATTGGAATCTTTTAAGCATTTTCTGTTCTGTGGTAGAACAAGCAGTATCGTCATCTACTGCACAAATATCCATTGAGCCCCTATGGTATGCAGTATTGAGCAACACAATGTTTTGCCAGCAGTAGAAGGGATGCAAAAGTCTATAACAAATAGTGGCTACCATAAAGAAGTTTTTTAAAAGGCACAAAAGTTTGCTGAGTATCCATCGTGAGCTGGGCACTGCACTAAGTGCTGGGGGCAAACAGATTAAATTACTGTCTCTAAGGAGTTCATAGCCTAGAGGGGAATAGAATGCTTATATGCTTAGTATAGTGTTGTAAGTGCTGTGAAAGATGTTAGTGGAAGTGGGTACTCTGGGGCATGGAGGAAAACCTCCACTGAGAGGTTGCCTGATGCTTGAGTGGTGGCTTGAAGGAAGAATGAGGCTTACCTTGTTGAAAAAATAACAAAAGAGGGGAAGGGCATTTCAACAGAGGGTGTAGCATATACAAAAGCAAGAAGAGAAGAGAGACTGTGCACATTCCAGAACCTACAGGAAATTTGCCTGAAGTGGGGTGACTGAGAAGCAGTTTTAGAGAAAAAGCTGAGAGTAAAGAGAAATGTATTCATGAAGAGTTCTCCAGGAGGACCACAAAAAGATGTTGGGTTTTAAATTCTTGAGCCTCAGGGAGCCACTGAAAGACTTTAAGCAGATGAGTGTCTTGATGAGAAAAAATCATTCTGAAAGCTGTGTGAAGGAGACAGAGGGGAGATGGGAAGCTAGTGGAGGGGATATTACCAGGATCCAAATGAGCACTGATGGCAAGATGACACAAGCTATGTGGCATAAGGAATGGAAAAGAAAGGATCACCTGTCATCTGGAGATATAGGAAAATGAGAAGCCGGGCCTACTGTGGGCCCATTTCAAAGGACTGGGCGAAGACTACCTATTTGACCAACTTTTTGCAAGATTATATGAAAAAACCACAGATTTTACATAAGCAAAGAAAGTTTACTTCTTATACTGCGTATACACATCATTTAACTATAAATTATTTCATGTAATCAAAACAAATTTACCTTGCAGAATACATCTTTTAAATAACAATAAAAGTTGAAGAGGAAATCAAAATTTTCCTCTCTTCAGGTTTCTAAGGTATACTGAGCTTCCCACAGTTCTTCCCTAAACAAACCCCTCAAAACAAAAAATCAAACAAAAATTAAAATAGCAACCAAATGAAAGAAAAATCATCCTTAAAAATACTTCCAGCTGGACGCAGTGGTGCACACCTGTAATCCCAGCACTTAGGGAGGCTGAGGCAGGAGAATCACAAGTTCAAAGCCAGCCTCAGCAACAGTGAGGCGCTAAGCAATTCAGTGAGACCCTGTCTCTACATTAAAAAAAAAACAACAAAAAACACAAAATAGGGCTGGGGATGTGGCTCAGTGGTTAAGTACCCCTAGGTTTGAAAACAAAATAATTGTTTTTAAACAGATTCAAGCCTCAGAATGTTTCAAAATTCTGACTTTGATCATTCAGACCTTGACTGGAAAAACTTTCAGCTCCTGTGCTGTTTTCCTTTGTCTCACATTAAGTTTTCTGAAAGCATAGTCTCAGACGAGTTTGAAAACAATATGTCTTATTTAGAACAACCCTGTGAAAGAAATCAAAGAAGTAGGATTGGACAGAGAAGGAAGTTAACTGCAATGCAGGGTTGAAGCCTCAACACTTCTGGCAGAGATCTCTGGAGTAAATAATGGCTGCCAGAGTATTCTATATCCTGCCAAAATGTCCTGGTCTGTACGTCCAAGCTTGGTTTATCAGAAGCGAGCTGTCCTAGGGGGTACATGATCTGTGGAAAGGTGGTCCTGAGGTAGCTGAGTTAGCCCCTGAGGATGCTGATCCAACCATCAGTGGAGGAGCACACTTTTCCTTGAAAGGGGGTCTCTGTGTCTCCCACATCTGCATACCCCTGCTTGATGAAGCTCAAAGATAGAACCAGGCTATATTCCTGGCCCTGGTAGAACTATATCTAGATCACTCCAGCCAGATGGCTATATCTCCTATACTTAGAAAGTGCTATTTTGGAATTATAGAAACATGAAAATTGTGTTGAGAAAAGAATTCAACATCAAGTTTAAAATCATTTACTAATAATAAGATAGCAGTGGGCATTAAAAAAGGAAGGCACAAAAAATTAATATTGATACAAGGATATTGATTACCTTTGTGAATTCATAGTGGAAATCATGGAATTAACAAAGCAATCATGTTGGTTCATAGAACTGGAAGAACATTAGGAATAGATGCAGAGCACTCCTGAACTACAGAGAACAGTGGTTTCCTTCCTTCATCCAGTTAGTTGAAGTCTCACCCAAGAGAACTTTCCTAAAACATCTAAATTCCCTTTGTTTGAATCACTAATAATTGAACAGGATGCAGAACATGAATATTATCATGTCAAAATTATGACCCAAAGTACATAATGCAAGGGGAAATCATTTTAAAAACTAATAGAATGGCCAAAGAAAGAATGGTTCATTGGAGTTGAAAATATCGGTCTTTTGCAACATCATAGCAGAGCTAGGCAGAAAAACACAAAGATCTTTAATTGTTATGTTCATAACTTGGTACTATTTACCAAGTTCATAAATTTCTCATCCTTCAAAAATTTATCTGTATGGTTAAAACTTGTTGATTTAGATCCCACAAATTTTTTTTTTAATTTTAATTTTTATTTATTTTTCTCAAAAGTTGCATTTAAATACATGTTATCAAACATAACAGAAAAAAAA
>PVHX01030886.1:0-15411 GCA_004024805.1 Geosciurus inauris | reverse complement strand
TAATCACAAGATGCATAACATGGACTGTAGTGCACACTACACTACTGTATTAATTTCACAGCAATCTCTTGTTGCCATTTTAGAGAGCTCAAGTGTTGCCAGTAACCTCTTAAAACACCTTCTGATGCTAATCGTCTCTTCATGAGCAGTTCGTGTTAATTGTTCATATCTTCAGTAAGGCTATTAGTCAGCAGCAGGCTATTAGTAATTTATTTTGGGGGAAGTCAAAATTATACATGGATTTTCAATAGTGCAGGATTCAACAACCTTAACCCCAGAACTGTTCAAAGGTCAACTTTATGCTTTCAGGTGAAATATTATTATAAAATATTATAGTATGAAACTCTGATGGCCAACTGAAGTTTTATGAAAAATGCATAAGACACATACTGGAAGTCATTTCTGTAGACTTTCAATAAATTATCATAGTCATTTTATTGTTCACACGATAATATTTCACATAATAGTTTTCCTTAAAGCACAAGGAAATTGCCTTTATGTAACACTCACCCAAAATATAACTGTCTCATACTGTTTCTGTAAACATGTGACATCATCACATTATTGTTTGTGTGCTACAAAAATAACATCCGACATAAATAGTCATTGATAATGAATAATGAATACTTATCTTGGAAGTTGATTATAATAAAATTAAATGGTTGATAAAAATGAAGACTCCTTAATATCACCACATATCAGAACTTCCTTAATTCACATTTCCTTGGAACATTCCTCAAGTTCTGGATATTAAAAATTACTCTCAACACAGAAACAATCATTCATTGTGAGCATTGAATCACTTGAGATTATAACAGGTGGTGATTGGCTAAAACAAAGTTACAATCATTAAGATCTGGCACTAGGATCATGAGCCTCTGGGTTTACTGTAAAGAAAAAAGTGAGAGAAAGAGAGAGGGAGAGGGAAAGAGAGAGAGAGAGATTGAGATCGTATTACTCATGCAATCTAAGAATTATACAACCAGATAATTTTGGAAAAGTCTTAATTTATATGTGTGTGTGTGTGTGTGTGTGTGTGTGTGTATGTACAGTGGAAAAGGTGGAACAAATAAACAGATAATTTAATTAGAAGAAAAAGAGAATGCATGGTATTTTTTTGTTACTTCTCATAACATAACATTTTCTATCTCATTTTGTGCTTAATTAAATTCCTCTAAGTTAAGAATAAATGCTTTCATTTTCCTTCTTTCTTTTTCCTTTCCTTTCCTTTTCTTTTTTTTCCTGGTGTTTTTGATACCATGGATTGAACCCAGGGGCAGCTAACTACTGAACCACGTCCCCAGACCTTTTTATTTTTTATTTTGAGACAGGGTCTCACTAAGTTGCTGAGGCTGGCTTTAAACTGGTGATCATCCTGCTTCAGCCTCCTGAGCTGCTGGGATTACAGGCAATTTACAGGTTGTCCAGCAATATTTTTCTAAAGTAATCTACTTATTTTTATTTCTATAAAATAAACCACATTTGTCTTTTTTCTTTAGAAGCAACTTTTGTAACTCAGGAATAGTGGTGGTATTTTCAAGGTCTCTATAACTGCTTTCTATATTACCTTTATGCTTTCATAAATATTATTTTTTATCTCTAATTCACAAGGTGCTAAGAGAACTGCTTAGGTTCAGTCATTTAATAATGTTATCTTCAACATCTTTCAAAATTAAAATAATTAATACCATTTAATCTATGAGAAAAGAGGCAGAAATGTGTGATATAAAAAGAAAGTCTTGCTGGAAAGCACAGAAAAAAATATCAATTTCTATAAATAAGGTTTTTGGTTGGACATTCAAATGAAATTAATTGCCTTTTGAAGTAGTGTTTATAGAATATTGGGAAAAGCATTGTCTGTTTACCAGACTTTAAGTGGCCAAAAATACTATTAAGGAAAGCTCTATAAGAAAAGAATTAGTATTAGGAACTATCCATAAGTTAGACATTGTGTGAATATATTTTATAGCATATTCAATTCCTTAAACTTTTCTCTTGTTATTTTTATTTAGGATGTTATTGAAAAGCATTACATGCATTTTCTAAAGAGATTATTGTTTATAAAATTGAGTGACATGTTGATGTGCTAGGTTTCTAATGTTAAGCACTTTGCAATGAGTCATATGTAGTCCAAATGAAGCAAAACTTTACATCATTAACCCCGTTCCTACAGTCCACAAATCTAATGAAATATGTTGCTATTCAGTTAAGCAAATGGATGTATGAAAGAATGAAGGCTCAGAAAGCTGTTGTCTCTAGAGATAGCAAATACAAACCATTCTCAGCACCAAGTCCTTCTTTCCATATACCCATGGTCTGTCTGCTACTAGCTGTTATTTGCTCTTAGTTTTCATCTTCCAGAACATAGAGATCCTCAAGAGTATGTGTGTGTGTTTATTTTTAAATATATATATACATATATATAATATGTGTATACTTATATGCAAATATTTACATATTTATATATGCACATAAATGCATAGATGTGTGTACATGCTTATAACTAATGTATGCCTTCTAATTGCTTCTCAGCCTTTTGGCTAAGATCAAGTGTAGCATGCCTTCTAAAGTTTCATGTGGCATTCCACTTCTGCATCCTCAATATCTAAAACTTGAAAAAAACAATGTACTAAGGCAAATTTCAAGATACCAATATTCCTATGACCATTATTCAATAAAGGAGTAAAGAAAAAAATTAAATTCTTCAGAGGTTCTATACATAGACATATACTAGTTACAAGCAAGTACACACAGATCTATGCATTTAAATACATATATAGAAATGTGAATATTTGCATATAAGTATACAAATATTTATATGTAAATACACACACAACACATATAAAATCTTAAACATCTTAAACTTAAAAATTTAGTTCTTTTATTTGTACTTTTTGATTTTTCAAAATATTTTATTGGTAAATTACAATTACACATAATAGGCCTCATTGTGATATATCTGTACATGCAGTACAATTTGGTCTATTTCCTTCCCTCAGGATGTATCCTATCCCTCCTCTCCTCCTTTCCTCTAATTCCCCTTCTACTCTACTGGTCTCCCTTCTATTTTCATGGGAACTCACCTTCCCTTTTCTCTAGCTTGCACGTGTAAGACAAATCACGCAACTATTGACCTTCTGAGTCTGGCTTATTTCAGTTAGCATGATGTTCTCCAGTTCCACCAATTTTCCCACAAATGACGTAATTTTAGTTTTCTTTATGGCTGAGTAAAACTTCATTGTGTGTGTGTGTGTATGTATGTATGTATATATATATATATATATGTATATATATATATGGCATTTTCTTCATGTAGAGGTTTGGAAGCAGCAAAGATACATGTACACATTTTTTAGATGAATGAAAGGTTCCAGTACAATGGGTTTTTAGCTTCTGAAGGATCTTGCTCATAGATATATATGGTAAGTCAGACACTAGCATTACTATAATAATCACACAAATATACTGTCCTCACCTCCATGCTGAAATATAACACTAAAAGTGGTTGTTTTCTATTTAGAAATAATTTCTAAAATCACTTCTGAACACCAATTTGGGTTATTCTATTGTAATGAACAGTCATTGATGTGTATTAAGTAGATAGAAAAAATAACTCAAGTGGCAATGCACAAGACAATTAATGGAAGATCAGGATTTTTCCATGACCCAAGTAAAAACAGTAAGATCCAGAACTAAGTTAGCATGCAGTATGGAAAAACAACACAATAAGAAGGTTCCTTGAGGTAATATTGGTACCAAACAGAGTCTGCAGTTGGGATGGGGAGATCTGAATGACATGAGGGGATCTGACATAAGAAACATAATTTTTCATGGGCTTTTGAATGAAGACAGGAGATGTCAGCAGAGGAATGAATAGTGGTATAGATAAGCCGTGAAAAAGGCCAATCCTCTCACACTCAGTTTTGGAATCAATGACAAGAAATTTAAGTGTCTCATAAATATTTTGAAAAACATTTCAGTTGAGAAATATTGAGGAATGAATTTAAATACATAAAATTATTTCTTTAAATACTGGCTCTTAGCCATAATAAAAGTTGAACTTTTTATTCTCTAAATCTCTCTGCACATTTAGATAGGTTGTTATATTCAGCTTTTTCTTGACCTAAAAAAGAATACTTTTGATTAACATGGGTGGCTTGGTTCAAATAATGTTGGGATTTCAAAATTAATGGTGTTCAGTGGAAAGTGGGGAGCAGGGGTTAAGTCCTTTCTCTAGGTCTGTCCCACTCACAGGACTTTGCTGTTTCCGATTTGTTTAAAATACTAAACAAACAATTAATCTTACATAAGGAAAAAGAATCTTCCACAAACACATCTAAACCAGTATCTACCATGGAGACTTGATTCAACGTACAAATGACATAATCTGAGTACATTAACATTGGAACAACACTATGAGATCAATTCCATAACTACATAAAACACAGTATTATTCATTTCAAAAGTTTGTGTTTTCAATTGGATAGCAATAAACTGGTCAGTTTTCTACATACATATAATGTATTCATATCCCTAAGTGAAAAGCAATAACTTTCCAATTTTCAATTAATCATATGTAAAATTAATTGGAAAATAAACTAACATACTATGGTTTAATATTACATATAACTGTGATTCATAAACATAAAAAGACACAAAATTAGATAATCTGGATATGATGGAAGTTAGACATTTTAAAATAAAACTCATATCACTATTTTTATTGTTAAATGTGCCTTATATATATAAAAGTATACAAAATCAATAATGCAAGTTTTTAAATAATAAGCAAAAAAATATGTGCAGCCAGAATAACATAAAAACACCATCAGCAATAGAATTTTCAATTTTTTATAGCCCCAAATATATCTATCCCAAAAAACTCATCACCTCTCTTGTTATTGGTGTATTTTTCTTTTGAGCTGGGCTTCTTCTAACTTTGTATGATGTTTTTGAGATTCATTCTTTTGGTTTCATGTATCATTAAATTGCCTTTTCTCTTCTTCTTTTTTGTACCAAGAATTGAACTCAGGGGACTTGACCACTGAGCCACATCTCCAGCCCTATTTTGTATTTTATTTAGAGACAGAATCTCACTGAATTTCTTAGTGCCTCACTGTTGCTGAGGATGGCTGTGAACTCATGATCCTCCTGCCTCAGCCTCCTGCGCCGCTGGGATTACAGGCACATGCCACAAGTCCCAGCCAAATTAGGTCTTTTTTGCTATGTAGTATTCATTGCATGGATACATCATAAAGCTTTAATTTTCACATTTAAGTCAAATATCTATTTTGTGTTTTCCTTTGGGCATAATTCAATATATATACTATGGTTCATATTTTTGCTTATAGAAGTCCAATTTTTCTGGCATTTTTCATTGGAAAAAACAAAGATTTGTCATTGAATTGCTTTAATATTTATTTCACAAGTTAATTGAACTTATACATGAGAATCTGTGTTCAGATTCTATTTGAAATCCTTTGTCTTTTACTAATACCATATTCTCTTAATTGATCTGTTTTATAGGAAGCAAAGATTTAATGACCCCAATATATTAAAAAACTACAAGAATGCACATAAATGAATAAAATCATATCCACTACTCTTTCATTTACCTATGAAAATTTGATGAGTGCATTAAATTTTTGTCTTTAAAGTATATATTGTCTTAAATATTGCATGCTTCCAATTTGTCTTTAATTCCAAAATGTCTTTATTTTCCAAAGTCATTTTATTTTAGGTTCTTTGTCTTTGCATATAAATTTTAAATTCAGCTTGTAATTGGAGCAATCAATTTTTTTTAAAAACTTCCAGTTGCAGATTGACATATAAGGAGCTTCAAAGTTCCATTCTGAAAGCATGAAAATCTTGGACAAACTGAAAACTGATGACTTTTCTTGAACGCTTCAAGGAATTGAGGCCACAGGATGTACTGCCCCCAGGGAACCTGGAGAGAAGGTGAAACAGAGTCACAGCTGAGATATGCTTGCCTAGAGCAGAACTGTGTACTGGTAGGAACAATTAAGTGGCAATTTTCACAAATTGCTGGAGGCTAGAATAAGAATTTGAAACTCCTGGGAACTGAAATCATTGAAGGACCCCATACTTTCATGGGTGCCACCTCTAGGAGCACCATGAAGTTCCATGGTCAAGAGCCAAGAAAAACCCCTCCTGCTGAAGATGAGAAAAGCAACTATTTGAAAGACTCCCAAAGTGTTCTCCACTACAGAGACCTACATTGGGTGAACTTCTTTAGATACTTCTCCCACCTGGAGTTGTTGCTCAACTCTAGTGCACCTTAAAATCCACGTTCTAGCTCAGTCATGGCCAGAGAAAGCTGTACTACTGCTGAAACACTTGTGAAATTCAGACTGTAGAGTCACTGACCTAAAAGATGGAGATTAAATCATAAAATTATAGAACACTGGCCCTTTGCCACAACTAACCACCACACCAACAAGGCTACAATATAATAACAGTGGATTATGGTTGTAAAGGTAAAAGACCCAGACTCACTCTAAGAAATAATTTTTATAGAAGTCCAAAGTCAACAAGGGAGACAAAAACAATGACAAGAGTGTACATTGAAACCTCTGACACTCCAACTACAATAAATCTTAACTAAGCATACCTCAGTTCCTAGCAAGATTATCATAAATATATTAACTAATACAACATATTCTGGTTTCAATAAAAAACATTATAAGGCATTACAAAAGAAAATAGAAAATCTGAAAAGATAATTTCACTAAATATTGAAGATATCTAACAAGGAATTTTAAATAACTGTGATTAATATGGTGAGTGCTATAATGGAAAAAGTATATAGCATGCAATAACAGGTGATTAAGTACAGAAATGGAATCAATAACAATAGAAATGAAGAATGTCTTTTTTTTGATTGGTGCAACTATGGATATCATGTTAAAAAAAACAGAGAAAATCTTGACAAAATACAGGGGGAATATATAAAGGTTACCTAGAGAGAAACAAAGGTAAAATTATAACACTGTTATATTATAAATAAGCAAGAAATAAAATAGTGTAGTGAAATATTTAAAATATTGAAAGACAAAAACTACAAACTTGCATCCAGTTCATTTATTCTTCAAAGGGGAAAGAGAAATACAAACTTTCTCAGGCAAGCAAAAGTTGATTAAAATCATTATCAATAGAGTTGACCGGAGACATTTCAAAAAGTTCTCCAAACAGAAGGAAAATTATATAGATTGAAACCCTGTTCTACACAGGAGGAAAGTTGAATAATAAAAAAAAGTAAGATAAGTTTTTCTTAATTTAGAAAAGATAAATGTTCACATTTATAATATTAATGGTGTATTAGTTGTAGGATATGAATGTGTAAAATGTGTAACATCAATGTTACACAAGGCTGGGGATGTGGCTCAGTGGTAAAGCATCCCAGGGTTCAATCCCCAGTCTCCTCCACCAAAAAAGAGAGAATTTCAAAGGGATAAATATTTCCTATAAGTTATCTACAAATATACCAAATTTAAATAAACATATTTAATAAGACTAAAAGTAAAGGGATGCAAAAGGTATATTAGTCTAACATGAGTCTAAAGAAAGCTGGCGTAGCACTTTTAAGTTCAAGTAAATTATGTACGTTCATAAACGATTGACAGAAAAGCACTTTTAAGGCAAAAGCAAGAAGAATTAAGTAAGTAAAAAAATAAAGGCAAAAATTAGTGAAATTTATACTTAGGAAAAGAAAAGTCAGTCAATAACATTGATAAATATCAAATCATGTTGAAAATATGCAAAAAAGGAATATAATAGAAATTAATGAAATAAGAAATCAATGGTCACCACTACTAATCCCATAAGTATTAAAAGTAACAGAGGGAGAACATTTGGTTTTTTTGGATTGTCTTACTTTGTTTAGCATGATATTTTCCAACTCCATCCATTTATTTGCAAATGCCATAATTTTTTAGTGTTTGCAAAATTTCCAACATTTTGTAATTTTCTCAAATATAATGTCATGATTTCTTAGTGTTAATAAATCCAGAACAACATAACATGTAATTAATTCATTATGAGAAGCTTTTCAGTTTCAGAATTCAGAAAATAAAAAATACCAAGGTATCAAATCTGATTAAAATGTGCTCTCGGCACATGATCTAACTATTCAACTTAGCATATGTGATATTGCTTAATGATCGAAGTGTTTGTGCTTCTTTTTGACTGTAAAAAATAATGACTCTCCATTGTAATAAAATATTCTGGTATTGCAAAAAAAGTAATAAAGATGTGTGATGAAAAATTTAAGCCCATTACTTGCAACTTTAGATGAAATGAACCTTTGATTCCTCAAAAATTCAAACTATCACATCCTACACAGACAGATTAATCTGTCTGTCTCTATTAAAGAAATCCATCTTTAACAGCTTTCTAAAACAGCTTTCTAAATCCATCTTTAACAGCTTTCTAAATCCATCTTTAACAGCTTTCTAAAACAAAGAACTAGATCCAAAGGGTTTTAATGGTGAATTACTGGCATAAAGAAGAATTCTCTACCATTTTTCAGAAAATAAAAGCAAAAGGCACATTTCTAATTATTCTATAATACCAGGATTAATCTGATACAAAACTATATAAAGTCATTGCAAGGAAGGAAGCTTACAAACAAATCTCTCATGAACACAGTGACAGAATTTCTCACCAAAATATTAGGAAATCACATCTAACAATATGTAAAGTTAATTAAATGCCAAGAATGAATGGAATTTATTCCAGATATTCTAGTGCAATTTTGAAACTCAGTCTAAGTAATCTATCACCAGGCTAAAAAAGAAGAAAAATGGCTACTGGATTTCAAGTGATCTAGAAAGAGCATTTTTTTAAAAGACCAAAACAGATTCATCATAAAAGCCTTTGTAATAGAAGGAAAACTTCCATAACTTAATAAGAATATTCACATATAAAACTAACATTATACTTAATGATGATAAACTTGATATTTTATCCATAAATTCAGGACCATTATTTTCTCTTTCACACCTCCAATTCAACATCATCACACTGGCAGACTACTTAATCAAATAAGGCAAAAAAGAAAAAGAAATGTCCTTGACTTACAATGGGGTTATGTCTCAATAAATTCTTCAAAAGTTTAAAAATATCATAATGAAAATGCATTTAATACAAATAACCTACTGAATATCATAGTTTTGCCTTGCCTACTTCAAACATACTTGGAACAATTACATTAGCTTATAGTTAGGCAACAAAGCCTATAATGGTGACCCTGTGATTTTGTGGCTGACTGGGAGCTATAACTGGCTGCCACTGCCGGCATCATGAAAGTTATCATATTACATATTGCTAGTTTCTAGTGAATGCATATTATTTTTATATTCATAAAGGTAAAATATTATAAGTCTAAGCATACAAATCAGGGATCATCTGCATTTCAATTTGCTCCTTTCTTCTTTTTCTGTTATTCTACCTTCTCTTGGTTTTAATGGACATTAGTTGTTTTTCTATTATATAGAATTTGTTTATATAATTCATATCTTGACATAATTTCCATTTATAAGGATATCTTCACAATACACGATATACATTTTAACTAATCAGCATTTCATATCAAATGCAGGAAGATCACGAGTTCAAAGCCAGCCTCAGCAATGGCAAGGCACTACACAATTCAGTGAGATCCTGTCTTTAGTAAAATGCAAAATAGGGCTGGGAGTGTGGCTTGGTGTTGAGTGCTCCTGAGTTCAAACCCCAGTACCATAAACAAACAAACAAACATAATAATAATAATAATGTTACACCATTTCCTGTGTACTGTGAGATTCTTATAACAATATATTACCAAATTCTCTCTTGCATTCACTTTAAAATATACTGTAAATATGTGACATAGTTTTACTAGCTGTACTTTAAAAAGACAGCTTTTCTTCTAGAACAATTAAAATTCAACAGTTAATTTTATCTTCATTTAGTTCAATTACAACTATTTCTTTATAGAGATCCCAGTTCTTACTAGTGTCAAGTTCCTTCTACCTGAAAGACTTTCCTTAACATTTCTTGCAGATGAGATATTTGGTCAGTAAAAACTTTAGTTTGTAAATACTTTTTCCTTTTAATGTGTATTTTTGCTGGGTATAGAAAATATCTAAGTCAACTTGGCTTTTCTCTTATAGAACTTGAAGATGTCATGACATTCTTTCAACTTTTGGGGTTTCACGTGATCATCTACTATGATTCTTATCTTTGTTCCTTTGAAACAACTTCTGTCTCTGGAAGCCTTGTAGATATTCTCTTTGTCTTAGTTGTTGAGCAACTTTTTTTTTTTTTTTGATTGTAGATGGACAGAATGTCTTTATTTTATTGCTTTGTACGTGGTGCTGAGGATCGAACCCAGGGCCTCACGCATGTAAGGCAAGCGCTCTACCGCTGAACTACAATCCCAGCCCCTGAGCAACTTTTATATAATATTCCTAGGTCTGTTTTGCTCTACAGTTTTCTTATTCTTGATATTCTCTGAACTTTTTAGATCTGTAATTTTGTGTTTTCCATCAATTTTGGAAAACCAGCAGCCAGGAATTCTTTAAATATTTCTTGAGGACATTTGCATAATCCAGCCAGGAGATGGGCTCAGCTTCAAGTTTATATTACTACTATTAACTTCAGTTACCACAGATAAGGCATTACTTAGTAATTTTTACATTTATTGGGCAGAATATTTCATCAGAGTTATTTTTTGGGGGAGAGGGTAAATATATCTGCCTCCATTTAGGTTCTGCCTTCTCATTTGACTTTGGCTCTTCTCCTTGCACTGTACTCCAAATGAATCTATCTTTTCGTAGCTCTGTTGGCTGTAGTTTACTAGTATGACTACTCAATGGATACTACTATTGCATGGGGTAGGGAGCAGGGAAAAGAGGCATTCTACAGTGTTCTGATTAAGTCTCAGCCTTTACAGAGGAATGTGAACCTCCATTTCTAGCATTTGTCCTTCACAAATGCTTCTGCTCTCATCCAGGTATAATGCTGGTCCTAGTATGTATTTCAATATCTTTTCCAGAGACTCAGATACTTACTTCCCCAGATCTTCTTTCACAATTATGGAGATTTCCATCAAAGCCCTCAGCTTAGGTATTTGTCAGTAAATGAATGGAAAAGAGAAAAATAGATACATGTATTTGTTTTATTTAATAATAAAAATGGATAAAATGAAATGATGTCACAAGCTGATTAATCCTTTCCCTCCCTAACAGATTCTGATACGAGCTTCTCTTCTGATGGGCAGCTATTTTGTTGCTTTCTGTTGAATGCACCTAGTGATGCTTTATCTGCACAATAAGAGCACCACAAATGTATTTGAAATTGTATCATGAGTTGATATTCACTTTTCTTTTTACCTATACACATACCAGAATTCAGAGCATGGCCATGCTAAATAAAACATCAATTAGAGAATTTATTCTTCTGGAACTTGCAGATGAACCAGAGTTACTAGCTGTGATATTCTCCTTTATGCTGATCATATGTATATTGAGTTTAAATGGAAATAGGATGATTGCTACATTAACAATACCAAACATTCATTTGAAAATTTCCATGTATTTCCTTCTGGGAAATTTCTGTTTCTTAAAAGTTTTATTTACAACAGTCTGCATTTCTAGATTTCTGATCAGCATTGTCACAGAGGACACAATCATTCCCTAAATTCTTGTCTGGCACAATTTTAGTTTTATTTTTAATCTTTCTGGAATCAACACACTTTTTTTCCTGTCTGACATGTCCTATGATTGTTATGTGGCTATCTGCACACTCAATGTTACATAAATATCATGAGCACCAAAGTCTGCAACTGTCTTGTAACCAGCTCCTGACTAGCTGGTATCCTCATTACTTTCTCCTCAGTGATCGTGGGCCTCCAGCTGAATCTCTGTGACTCTAACACTATTGACCAGTCCACCTGTGATCCTTCTCTTTGATGCTGATTGCTTGCACAGACATGACATTTCTAGAGTTTATGGCATCTTTCTTAGCAGTAGTCACATTCAAGGTAATTTTAGTGTTGGGGATTCTCTCCTACACACTCATCCAGGAGCATTTCTGATGATTCCCTCCGCCTTGCAAAGGAAAACCTCCTTTTCCACATTTCACTCATGATTGTGGTTTCCATTTGTTACAGATGTTGCATTTTTTTTTTTTGGTACTGGGGATTGAATTCAGGGGTACTTGACCACTGAGCCACATCCCCAGCACTATTTTGTGTTTTATGTAGAGATGGGGTCTCATCAAGTTGCTTAGTGCCTCGCCATTGCTGAGGCTGCCTTTGAACTCGTGATTCTCCTGTCTCATCCTCCCAAAGTGCTGGGATTACAGGTGTGTGCCACCGTGCCTGGCTCAGACTTTGCATTTATATGTATACATAAGCATATGCAATTATGGAGGAAGGTGGCAGGTGAGTAGCAGTCAGACTATAGGAGCCCTTGAGTGAGATCAACAGTTGTGCAGCTCCATAAGGAGACAGGAGAGCAAAGTTGGATTCCAACTCAGTGGAGCAGCAAGTCCTCCTTATGGCAAGACACCATCTGCCACAGCAGTGGAGATTAAGTAATGGAGACTGTCAGATTGATGCCCACAGTAGTTCAGAGTACCACACCACAGCCATAGAGAGCCCAAGACTCTCAGATCCAGCAGAACCAGCTCTAAGAAGGGAGGTGATGAATTTTTACATTAACTCCTGGGACAAGGCATTTCACAGGAAATACAAAACCATTCTTCCATCCTGGAAGAGAGAGAACAAAGATGGCGACTCTTACCTGGTTGCATCAAGCTATCCTAAGATATTTTAGATGTCTAGGAATGCCATAAAAACTCTGAAGCCACACAGGTTTCTGCCAGCGAGAAGTGCTGGTGGGAGAGGCTCAAGAGCTTGAGTGTAGGGAAGTATTTGAGCAGAAATCTGGTCTAAAATGTCAACTAATAAACTTACTGCTGAAAGGGCAAGTGCAACTGCTTCTGTCACACCCAGAGACACTCAGAGATTAAACTGTAGAGGCTTAAATATCTTCTGCACCTCTCAATATTGTGCATAATCCAAACCAGGGAGTCTAAGACCACACTACATCTCAGAAACATCACCAAGGAATACTTTTGACTCTCCAATGTTAGCCTTTGTTATATCACTCTTATAACCTTATGTATTGATTTGGGGTTCTCCCACACTATCAGGAATTAACATTCCTTAATCCATTCTGCAGTTTTTTAAAAAAAATATGTAATGCTATAATGTGTTAATTGGGAATACACCACTCTTCTCTCTTGATGATTCTCCCTCTCTCCTTTCCTCTATTTTCCCTCCAGGCTAATTTTTTCCCCCAATCTCCTTTCTTCTTCTTTCTCTCTTTTTTTTTTTTTAAAAAAAAACACAATTTCCTCTGTTTTTATTGTATGATCATTGATTATGTTGGTTGCATTTTGAGTTTTGTAGCACTAGGGATAACCAAGGGATGCTCAGCCCTGTGACCCTACTGCCTCAGACATCTGAGTGGCTGGGGTTTCTAGAAAGAGGCTTTTTTTCTGACATTTTTAAATGGAAAATATTGTATTAATTGGACTTATATATTCTGTTTCTCTTTTTACTCTGACATTCATACTCTCTCATTTTTCTTCATCATTTCCAGTTTTTGGCACTTTCACTGACCTCCTCTGCCTCTGATATGTCTTTTATTTCTATAGGTTTCTTTTTTCTTCCTTTTGTTGTTTTGTTTTGTTCTGTTTTTGATAAGTGTATGTGTGCTTGAGTATGTGATTTGTGTGTGTGTTCTGCTTTTTGTTTGATTTTCCTTTTGTTAACTTGCTTAGTTGTTTAGTTTTTTTTTTGTTTGTGCATTGTTTTAGATTTATTTTCCTTTCTTCTTTACTTTTACTTATTTTTTGTTTTGTCTTTTTCTTATGTTCTAGTTTTCTTTTCTGTTAGTTTTATTTGAATAATTTATTTTTTTACTTTTTTGTGAGTTTTTTTTTTTGCCAGTGTTATCCTCCTGAGTAAAGTATGAATAGGATCAATACTTTAGGTTTTTTATTCTTTCTACTTTTAATAATCTCACTCACTTTTCACTTTCTGTCCCCATTATTTCCCTCACTTTCTCCATTTTTTCCCATTATATGCTGCCTTCTTTCTCTTTGATGTTCGTGCCATATGTAGTATGACAATTCCACCTATTTCATACAAACCTTTAAGCCTATTGTGGTGTGCTATCCCCATGTTCCACTTCAGATCAGTTGGAGTTTCAGAAAATATTTAGCAAGCTTAAAATCTTATTAACATGAGGTTTTGTCTTAATTATTTTCAGTCACAGGTGATCATCATGTCCCCTCAAAGGGGTGTAAGGCATTGACCAAAGCACTTCAAACACATTGACTGGGCTCTTTGACATGGGTCATGATATATTCCTGGATTGGGACATATAGTAAAGTGAGAGCAGCCCAATAGACAATGGTTGGGAGGAAGACTGATATGATTAGATAGACAAATCACAGCATAGAAATACAGAAAATGTGAGAAAACAAGAAATAGCATGCTTCCAAAAGTCTATAACCCCTGACAACTGAATCCTCAGATGTTGAAATGGACAAAAGCTTATATGAAGCATTCAAAAAGATGAAGGTTAAAATGATCAATGAACTGAAAGAAAATCAAAGGAAGCCAAGAGAGAAGATAAAGGAGGTAAAAATTCACTTAAATAAATAGTTATTCTGAAAAAGAATCAAATAGATATCTCAGAAATGAATGAATAGATAAAACATAAAATCCAATCTAAAGTATCACTGACTGATTGGACCATTGAGAAGCCATATTTTCTGGCCTCAGAGACAAGGTATATAATCTGGAAAATAGAGCTAGCAACGAAGTAAAGATAATAGACTATGTCCAGAGGACTCAGGAAATCAGCCACAACATTAAGAGACCAAATGTAAGGAATATTGCCTTTGACAAAGGCAGTGAGATACAAACAAAGAGCATGCAACTTTTCCAAACCGTGGGAATGAAATAAAAATCCAATAGAAACTCATTCAGAGTCCTAAATAGACAAGATTTTGAAAAAAGCCTCTGCAAGAAACACTATAATTAAAATGTTTACTATACAAAATAAGATTAGAATTTTAAGGCTACAAGAGATAAAGAGCAGATCACGTTTATAATTAAGCCAGTGGGGATTACCATGAAAGACCCCAAGCAGGAGTCCTATGAAAGACCCCAAGCAGGAGTCCTTCGTCCTGAGGGGAGGCCCCAGCACAGTGACCAGTCCAGACCACAGGATGCAAAAGCACAAGGCAGCTTTATTGTTCACACAGGCGCCTGCGGACGCTTCAGCCGTGCGGTAGACTGAGCGTGCCGGGCAAGGGAGGTCACCCCCATTT
>PVHX01030885.1:0-15200 GCA_004024805.1 Geosciurus inauris | reverse complement strand
CTGGGCAAAAAGTACATGGAAATTCTTTGTCCAATCTTTGGACCATTTTCAGCAAGATAAAATCATATAAAATACAAGTTTAAAATTTTAAAAAAAACAGCATAGAGATTAACTGAAAAGCATGAAAACTAACTTCAGGATTTCCTTAGAACTTGCTGTTCTTGGTAAATTCAACATTAGTTTTCATTTTCTTCTACTTTTCCCTTTCCTATAAAATAAACCAGACAAAACAGGATCTGTGTGTACGGTGTGGGGAGGGATTCTTATTGCTAAGAGCCTGCTTACAAAGTTATGATATGAGGGTCAGCATCAGGCACCTGCTCAGCAACATCAAACTGGCATATCAGTTGACTGTAGAGTCAGTGAAGATGGGTAGCACCAACTCAAGCCCCCTGGCCCAAGCATCTTCGAATAATGGGGTCAGGCCAAATGACTTCATCAGACTTGAATAAACAGTGGAACTGCTTTCTACAGTGCTGGCTTAGCTTTTAACCTTCTGAGGACAGCCCCTAGACATTCATGGGAATAGATTTCACAAACAGAAAATAACCCCAGGAAAAAGAAAGCCAGGCCCAGAGTGTCTGCAGCTCAGTCCAGATCATCTCTGCAGCCCCTGCTTTTCATTCTCAGGCCAGTGTGGGTCATTCTCCACCTCGTCCTTCCGGCAGAGATGGGGCTGTCTGAGTCGTGGGGCTGCAGCCTTTTCTTCAGATGTTAGCAGTGAAGAAAAGAAGTTATAGTGAAACCCCAGCCCCACTCCAAGTTTGAGACCCAAAGCTGAGCAAACAACCCCTGCAGGCCATGTCAGACCAGGGCTCTCCATGACAGCTGGTCTTGCTGCTTTCCTTCTAGGCCTCAGCCGCCATAAGAAATTCTGTTGCCTGTTGCTCCTACAGCCGTAAAATCCCCCATGCTCAGAGGCGGGAAACTCAGCTTGGGTAACAAGCTCTGGGAGGAGAGGCAGCCTCAACTTGGGCACTTGGGTGCATGGTGACCACTTTTCCATGAGCTGTTCCTGAAGTTCTTTAAAAAAAAAAAAAAAAAAGGAAAAGAAAAAAAACCCCGAGTCTTTGGAATGAAATGAAATCTGCCCCCTGCAACTTCCACCTACAGATCAAAGTTCCACCCTATGGTGATGACATAGAATTGGTTTGTTTTCTCTACCACATTATAGTCCTTTAAACATCTGGAGAGACATCTTTTTCCACCCCCAAATCACTTTTTCTTTTTCTGCAGATTAGGCAGAACTTTCTCAATAGACAATTCTTTCACTCACCTTTATAAGTGATGTGATTTCTAGATCCCTCAAGATGTTAATTACTGCTTCACATATATTCATTTTCAAAAATTCTTTTTACAATGCCACAGACAGAATACATTGTTCCAGACAAAGTAACCATCCCTGAAGACAATAGGACTATCATCTCCTCCTCTGATGAACACTCTATTTCTCTAATAATGCAGCCCAAGATTGTTTTGTAGCAATGTGTAACATTGGTGGCTCCCAATGAAGCTGCAAGACACCAGAAACATTCACTCTCTGATATTTGTGCAATTAACTATTGAATGCAAGACACTTTATGATAATCACTTCTAATTATTGACTGTTAATTATGTCTCCGCAGTAACATGCAACTTAATAACCATTCCTGGAACTCCCAAGAACTTTGAAAGGCCCTTGTAATCATAAGCACTGTTTTTTGGTTTGTTTGTTTGTTTGTTTTCTGCTATAATAAGATCCCATGGACTGGTTGTCTTTAAAAAGAAAGAAAGAAAATAGCTATTTCTCAAAGTTCCGGAGTCTGGATAGTCCAAACTCAAAATGGTTTCTGGTGAGGGTTCTTACTGTGTCTTCACATAGCAGAAGGCAAAAGAAGGGAGAACCCTTTTCCATAAGCCCCTCTCATAGCAGCATTAATCCACTCATGATGATGGAGTCCTCCTGACCTAATGCTTCCTATTAGACCCCACCTCCCAGTATTGTTGCACTGGAGATTAAGCACTAACATGATATTTTTAGGGTACAAAAACATTCAAACCACAAGTGCCATGATGGATCCATGCACATTGCATGAGATAGAAGGACACAAAAGAAGGTGAAGCACTAATAGGAATCAACTTACCTGAAGGATCTCATTTGTTCCTAGTGAAATGAAGTGGAGAAGAGTCCAAAGCACTGGAGCATGGAAATGAGGTGGCATGAAGGCAGTGAAGAGGGACACTGGAGATGGAAAGTACCCTGGGTAGACAACAGAATCAAAATTGTCATGAAGTCCTACAAATCTTGCTTCCATGTGGGCACTTGGAAGCCAGCTGGGAACTGGCTAGTTCATGGGCCTAGAGTAAGGGCCTTGGCAACCCAGACATCCTTCCCCATCTCCATCCACAGTAGTTAATACAAAGGCCTTGCCATGGCTTAGACACTTCTAGAAGAGAGGCAAGGAGACTGAATGTGCAAAGGACCTGACTTACTGCTCCTGAAAGAAACACTGAACATTTTTCAAATATTCAAACTCCCAGAAGGACATCTATTCACTTCAATGCAAGACAACAATATGTCTGCTCTGGAACTTTAACCCAAATTATGAAGTAGAAACGTCTCCCAGGAATGTATTCCCAAGAAAATGCTTTTTACAAAATACAAAGAATGCATTAAATGGATCCCTTACAAACACATCTCAACTGTGGGTATTTCTGCAACAGCAAACTGTCAAAAAAGAAGGTAATGTGTTAGATTTCCTTTCATCACATAAAGGAAGTCTATAATGTGGAGCACTAGGATTTCACTAGCAAATTCAGCAGCAGCAGCAGACACAAGTTAACCTTGAGCTCATGCAGGATTCCATAGATTTCAAAGTGTGTATGAATTGGGTCAGCTGTGGTCAGGTGGTTCTATAGTTAAGCCACACTTGGACTAGAACATGACTAGTCTGAGGTTCATGGGGAGCAACTTCTGGGTGGTAATTAAAACAGTTTGGAGATTTAGGCTACAGCCTGTGTCTGAGAAGGTATGTGTAGGCTCTTGGCATATATAGTACTCAGTCATCTCACATAGACCCAAAGGCATGGTATTTGGCAGATGTTTTCATCATTTCTGCTTTGAAGTTGTAGAAATTTGTTGTTGAAGATGTTCATTTTCTCCTCTTTTCTTTTGGGTTTTTTGTTGTTGTTGTTTTCAATAATATTCAAAACTTCTTTAATCATAAATCTTGGTGCCTTGATTTTATTTTTAATTAACAAGAAAACTCAAAACATATTTCAGATAAAACAAATGTATATTGATTGGGGACTGGGGCTGTAGCACTCACCTAGCACATGTGAGGCACTGGGTCTGATCTGATGCTTAGCAACACATAAACATAAATAAATAAATAAATAAATAAAATGTATATTAATTAAACTCTGAAGACATCCTTAATTAAAAATAAAACTTGCAAACCACACTGCTAAGGAAAAGAGAACCAATAAAAATTTAAGACACGTTGAAAATTTTTGGAAAGAAATAACCAATAATAATGGTACTATTCTAAACAACATAAATATCAAATAATTTATTTTTTGGACAATTCTATGAATTATGCCTCTTAAAGATAGGAATTTTAGGTGGGGAAAGATTAAGTGAGTTTTTTATGGTGACTCTTCTAGTTGAAATTTGAACACAGATCTCAAACCTTAAATACTGTCCTATATTGCTTTCTCCTTGATATAAAGCATATCCAATAGAAGTCATAAAATTGTTTTGTTTAAATACAACAAAATGTATCACATTACTGATAACAGTAACAATTACTAGATTAAATTTCACTTTCGAAAGGCATAGACTATCACTATGTCAAATCAGATGCATAGTTTACTCAATACAAAAATCACATACAGGTCAGGTACATACCTGTAATCCCAGAGGTTTGGAAGGCTGAAACAGGAAGATCATGAGTTCAAAGCCAGCCTCAACAATTTAGCAAGGCCTTATATAACTGTGCAAAATGGTGTCTCTAAATACAAAATAAAAAAGAGTTAAGGATGTGGCTCAGTTGTTAAGTGTCCCTGAGTTCAATCCTTGGTACCAAAAATTAATAAATAAATAATGCACATAGAAGATTAAAGTTAAGATAGACAACAGAATCAAAATTGTCATGGAGCCCTACAAGTCTTGCTTCTTACATTTCTAAAGATGTAAGAGAGTTGTTCCAGTCTTTGGTTGGTTTCCCTTTCTACTCCTTCTTGTGCAGGTTTCTATCCAGGTCAAATACAGAAGTGATGACTTCTAATATATGTGAGTGACCATGTTAATGAGTTCCCCACATAAAAATGCAAACAGCTGGGCACACTGGTGCAGGTCTATAATTCCCGCTACTCAGGAGGCTGAGGCAGGAAGATCATAAGTTCTAGGCTAGCCTGGGCAACTTAGCAAAACTCTGTCTGCCTTCATCCAAGTGTCAAAGACAGGGTGAGATGTAACAAACCTGTTTAAGAAATTGAGAGATTAAGAACACAAAAGACAACATTTAAATAAAAACCCATTGTTCTGTAAAAGGAAAATGCACACCCAAAGATTTATCACCAATTCTTTTTATATATATATTATTATAAAAATGTTTATTTCTTTCTACTCTTATTTTCAAAATTCCACATTTGCCTGATTTCATTTCTGTACACTTTTATCTCCATTATACTTGTTATGTTTTCTGGCAAGTTCTCCCTTTTTAATTTTTTTTTTATTTTTTTGTATTTGTTCTAATTAGTTATGCATGGTAGCAGAATGAATTTCAATTCATTGTACACAAATGAAGCACAATTTTCCATTTCTCTGGTTGTACATGATGTAGAGTTGCACCACATGTTCAGTCATGCATGTACCCAGGGCAATGATGTTCATTTCATTCCACCATCTTTTCTGTCCCCATGCCTCCTCCCCTACCCTCCACTCCTTTGTCCAATAAAAGTTTCTCCATTCTTCCCACGCCCCCCCTACTTTAGCATCCAATCATCAGAGAGAACATTTAGCATTTGTTTTTTTGGGATTGGCTTACTTCACTTAGTATGATATTCTCCACCTCCATCCATTTACCTGTAAATGTCATAATTTTATTCTCTTTTACTGCTGAGTAATATTCCATTGTGTATATGTACCACAGTTTCTTTATCCATTCATCTATTGAAGGGCATCCAGGTTGATTCCACAGTTTAGGTATTGTGAATTGAGCTGCTATGAACATTGATGGGGCTGCGTCACTATAGGATGCTGATTTTAAGTCCTTTGAGTATAGACTGAGGAGTAGGATAGCTGAGACAAATGGTGGTTCCATTCCAAGTTTTCTAAGGAATCTCCATACTGCTTTCCATAGTGGTTACACCAAATAGCAGTCCCACCAGCGATATATGAGTGTGCCTTTTTCTCCACATTCTTGCCAACATTTATTATTATTGTTTGTATTCTTGATAATTGCCATTTTGACTGGAGTGAGATAAAATCAGAGTAGCTTTGATTTGCATTTCTCTGATTACTAGAGAAGTTGAACATTTTTTCATAAGTTTATTAATCAATTGTATATCTTCTTCTGAGAAGTGTCTGTTCAGTTCCTTATCCATTTATTGATTGGGTTATTTGGTTTTTTGTTAACTTTTTTGAATTCTTTATATATCCTGGAGATTAGTACTTTATCTGATACACATGTAAGAAAGATATTCTCCCACTCTGTGGGCATACTCTTCACATTATTGTTTCCTTTGCTGAGAAGAAGCTTTTTAGTTTGACTCTATCCCACATATTAATTCTTGATTTTATTTCTTGCATTTCAAGAGTCTGATTAAGGAAGTCAGGACCTATTTGACATGATAAAGATTTGGATCTACTTTTTCTTCTATTAGGTGCAGGGTCTCTGGTTTAATTCCTAGGTCCTTGATTCATTTTGAGTTGAGCTTTGTGAATGGTGTTTAATAGGGGTTTAATTTCATTTTGCTGCATATGTATATCCAGTTTTCCCAGCACCATTTGTTAGAGAGGCCATCTTTTTGCCAATGTATGTTTTCAGCACCTTTGTCTAGTATGAGATAACTGTATATAAGTGGGTTTGTCTCTGTGTCTTCTATTCTGTACCATTGGTCTACATGTCTGTTTTGGTGTCAATACCATGACATTTTTGTTACTATAGCTCTGTAGTATAGTTTATTTAAGGTCTAGTATTGTGATGCCTCATGTTTCACTCTTAGCAAGAGCTAAGGATTGCTTTGGCTATTCTGGATCTTTTATTTTTCCAAATGAATTTCATGATTGCTTTTTCTATTTCTATGAGGAAAGTTGTTGGGATTTGAATTGGAATTGCATTAAATCTGTATAACAGTTTTGGTAGTATGGCCATTTTGACAATATTAATTCTTCCAATCCAAGAACAAGAGACATCTTTCCATCTTCTAAGGTCTTCTTCAATGTCTTTCTTTAATGTTCTGTAGTTTTCATTGTAGAAATCTTTCACTTCTTTTGTTAGATTGATTCTCAAGTATTTTATTTTCTTTCAGGCTTGAAAGAATGGGGTAGTTTTCCTAATTTGTCTTTCTGAGGGTGCATCATTGATGTATAGAAATACATTTGATTTATGGGTGTTGATTTTATATCCTGCTACTTTGCTGAATTCATTTATTAATTCTATAAGTTTTCAGGTGGAGTTTTTTGGATCCTCTAATATAGAATCATGTCATTAGCAAATAGTGATAATTTAAGTTCTTCTTTTCCTATTTGTATCCCTTTGATTTCTTTCATCTAATTGCTCTGGCTAGAGTTTCAAGGACTAAGTTGAATAGTAGTGGTGAGAGAGGGTAGCTCTCTCTTGTTCCAGGTCTTAGAGGAAATGTCTCCAATTTTTCTCCATTTAGAATAATTTTGACCTTGGGCTTAGAATAGATAGCTTTTACAATGTTGAGGTATGTTTCCACTATCCCTAGTTTTTTAGTGTTCTGAGCATGAAAGGGTGTCATATTTTATCAAATGCTTTTTCTGCACCTATTGAGATGATCATATGATTTTTATCTTCAAGTCTATTGATGTGATGAATTACATTGATTGATTTCCATATGTCGAATCAACCTTGCATCCCTGGGATGAACCCCATTTGATCATGGTTTACTATCTTTTTAATATGTTTTTGTATGCAATTTACCAGAATTTTATTGAGAATTTTTGCATCTATTTTCATCAGGGATGTTGGTCTGAAGTTTTCTTTCCTTGATGTGTCTTTATCTGGCTTAGGTATCAGGGTGATACGAGCCCTATAGAATGAGTTTGGAAGGGTTTTCTCTTTTTTCTATTTCATGGAATAATTTGAAAGGTGTTGGTATTAATTCTTCTTTGTAGGTCTTATAGAACTTGGCTGAGAATCCATCTGGTCCTGGGCTTTTCTTGGTTGGTAGGCTTTTGATGGAGTCTTCTATTTCATTGCTTTGAAATTGATTTGTTTAAGTTGTGTATGTCTTCCCTATTCAGTATGGGCAGCTCATATTTCTCTAGAAATTTGTTCATGTCTTTGATATTTTCTATTTTGCTGGAGTATAAATTTTCAAAATAGCTTCTAATTATCTTCTGTATTTCACTGGTATCTGTCATACTTCCTTTTTCATCATAAATTTTAGTAATTTGAGTTGTCTCTCTCCTTCGTTAGGGTGGCTAAGGGTTTATCAATTTTTTTTCAAAGAATCGGCTTTTTGTTTTGTCAATTTTTTTAATTTTTTCTTTTCTTTCAATTTCATTGATGTCAGCCCTGATTTTAATTATGTCCTGTCTTCCACTTTTAGTGTGGATTTGTTCTTCTTTATCTAGGGCTTTGAGATGCAATCTCAGGTCATTTATTTATTGACTTTTTCTTCTTTTAATGAATGAGCTCAATGCTATGAACTTTCCTCTTAGCACTGCCTTCCTAAAGTCCCAGAGATTTTGGTGTTTTATTGGAATTCTCATTTACTTCTAAGACTTTTTTAATCTCCTCCCTGATGTCCTCTGCTATCCATGAATCATTCAATAGCATATTATTTAGTCACTAGATGTTGGAGTAACTTCTACTTTTTATTTTATCATTGATTTTTAATTTCATTTGATTATTGTCTGATAGAATACAAGGTACTATCTCTTTTTTTTTTTTGTATTTGCTAAGAGTTGCTTTGTGGCATAATATGTGGTTTATTTTAGAGAAAGATCCATGTGCTTCTGAGAAAAAAGTGTATTCACTCATTGATGGATGAAATATTCTATATATGTCTGTTAAGTCTAAATTATTAATTCTATTATTAAGTTCTATAATTTCTTTGTTCAGTTTTTGTTTGGAAGATCTATCCAGTGGTCAAAGAGGTGTGTTAAATTCACCCAGTATTATTGTGTTGTGGTCTATTTGATTCTTGAAATTGAGAAGGGTTTGTTTGATGTACCTAAATGCTCCATTGTTTGGGACATAAATATTTATGATTGTTATGTCTTGTTGTTGTATGACTTCTTTAAACAGTATAAAATGTCCTTCTTTATCCCTTCTGATTAACTTTAGTTTGAAGTCCACTTTATCTGATATGAGATTGGAAACTTTGCTTATTTATGTGGTCCATGTGAGTGGAATGTTTTTTCCCATTCCTTCACCTTCAGTCTATGGGTGTCTGTTTCTATAAAATGAGTGTCTTGAAGACAGCATATTGTTGGTTCTTTTTTTTTTTTAATCCAATCTACAGTCTGTGTTTTTAAATTGATGAGTTTAGGCCATTAACATTCAGGATTGTTATTAAAATATGGTTTTCTATTCCCAATAATTTCGGTTTGTTTTGGTTTTTTGCTTGACTTAGTTTCTCCTTTGATTGGTTTTTCCTTTAGTGTAGTTCCTCTGTTTGATGATTTTCATTATTGTTTTTCATTTTCTTCTCATAGAATATTTTGCAGAGAATGTTCTGTAGTGTCAGCTCTCTTGCTGTAATTTTTTTAACTTTTGTTTATCATGGAAGGTTTTTATTTTGCCATCAAATCTGAAGCTTAATTTTTCTGGATATAAGATTCTTGGTTGTCATCCATTTTCTTTCAGAGTTTGGTATATGTTGTTCCAAGATCTGGTTGAGGGTCTGGGTTGAGAAATCTTCTGAGATTTGAATGGGCTTCCCTCTGTATGTAATCTGAAATTTCTCTCTTGAGGCTTTTTAAATTTTATCCTTATTGTGTATGCTAGGAATTTTCATTATAATGTGCCTTAGTGCCTTAGTGCACTTAGTGCAGATCTGTTGTAATTTTGTATAATTGGTGTCCTGTAAACCTCTTGTATTTGATTTTCCAAATCATTCTTCATGTTTGGGAAATTTTCTGATATTATTTCATTGAAGGGATTATGCATTCCTTTGATTTGTATCTCTGTGCCTTCCTCTTTCCTGATAAATCTTAGATTTGGTCTTTTGATGTTATCCCATAATTCTTGGATATTCTGTTCATGGTTTCTTACCATCTTCACTGTGTTTTCAATTTTATTTTCAAGAGTATATATTTTGTCTTCATTGTCTGAGGTTCTGTCTTCCAAGTAATATAGTCTATTGGTAATGCTTTCTATTCAGTTTTTTAAATTTGGTTTATTGTTTCCTCCATTTCAAGGATTTCTTGGTTTTTCCCCCAGAATCTCTTTCTCTTTCTTAAAGTAATCTTTTGCTACCTATATTTGCTCTCTTATCACTTTGTTGGAGTGATCAATTGTTGTCTGTATTTGCTCTCTTAGGTCTTTCTTTAATTTGCAGATCATCTTAATTATGCACATTTTGAACTTCTTCTCTGACCTTTCATCTACTGTGCTGTCAATGGATTCTATTATTGTATCGTCTTGGTTTGTTTGGGGCACTTTCTTCCCTTGGCTTTTCATGATTTCTGTGTGTCTTCCCTTATAGCAGTGCAGATCTAAGGTATTATAGTTTCTACCCTATAATCTTATAGTTTCCCTGCAGGTTACCAATGTCTCACCTTTAAGGGAAGATCAATAGTAATAGCACCCAATGCAAACAATACAAAGACTTAAGTCAAATATTTCTTATTTAGATGATTATAGTTTTGTCACAACAAATAGGAATGCTGTGTTCAATTATTATCTGCAATATAAACAGTAGGTTTGCAAAAGGGTTACAGATTGTAATGGTAGACAAAGAAAGAAATGGAGGATGGTGCAGGGTATGATGTTTATGAGGTAGGAAGTAAGAATATAGAGGTATTAGATCATAAGAAAACTAAAAGATGAATCAAAAGAAATTGGATATTAACAGGAGAAAAGAGAGAAAGAGGCAACCCAGTACAAGGCTCTCTCCTGCCTCTGCAACAAGATGGTGGCTATTAGCACACCTAGCAGTTATACCTGTAGTGTATCCAAGCCTGCCGGGACCTTGTTGATAGTCTTCTATGTCCTTGCTGTTATCCCTAGATGAAAGCAGCCACATCCATAGTTGGTGGCATGGTAACATCAAGCCCATAAGTACCTTGGTGTTGGGCTTCTAGCCCCTGGCCAATGTCCCAAGATAGAAGCTTCTTCAACTAATGATGGTGGTGGCAGCAGTGGGGGTAACCTGAGATGGCACTAGAGGTCATAAGTGACCACTTTTAGAGATGGGGCTGAACGGTCAAGCTGAATGATGGCTTTAGGCGGCCTGTTGGGAGAAGCAGCACTCTGGTGTGCAGGTGTAGTCCTCAGCACAGTGGGCAGTCCTGTGCTTGGAGCCTGGGCTCCTCGAAGGTTGGCAAGGTGGTCCTGGGCCTGGGCTTGGGCTCCATGCTTGTCAGCAGGTCATCATCAATTCTTAATTGCCTTTTCAAGTCAGCTTTATCTCCTTTTGGAATATATTTCACATATGTTGGGTTTTTCACATTCCATTCTCCTTTCCTGTCTCTATCTCTATCTCTGTCTCTATCTCTATCTCTCTTAGTTTGAGTTATATTTTGGGCAGTTTTCTAAGACTTATCTTTCTGTTTGCAAATTTTCTCTTTATTCTAACTTACTATTTAACCTATTTATTGTAATTTAAAATTTCAGTTACTATGTTTTAATTTTTAGAAGTTCATTCTGATTCTTTAAAAACTCTTCCTGGTTTTCATTTTACCAGTGTAATTTTATTATATTTTAATTGCTTGTTTTATGTTCAATAAATTTATGCATACTTAAAAGAACTTAACCTTGATCATATAGCTGGAGATACAAAATAAAGATATGGAGATGCTATTTCTGCCAAAAACAATACTATTTTCAAAAGTGAATTGAAATTTTATAAAAATTGATTGTGTACTTTGCTCCTAATAAAGTTTCAATTAATTTGGAAGAGAAGAATTATACAGACCAACCCAGGGACTAAGGATAAAAGGACAACATTAATGCCCAAAATAAGCTTAACATTTAAAAATATAAAACAATTTGAAAATAATATTTGAATTTAAAGAGAAATAAATGGCAAAATTAAATAATTCTAAAATATGATTGTAATTCAAAACCTTACCAAAATATGTGATGGATGTAGTGACATATGCCTGTAATCCAAGGTACTCAGGAGCCTGAGGCAGGAGGACTGCAAATTCAAGGTTAGTCTTGGACAACCTAGAGATACCCTGGTTCAAAATAAAATATATTTTAAAAGGACTGGTAATGTAGCTCAGTAGTAGAGCACCCCTGGGTTCATTCCCCAGTATTTAAAAAAAATTAAGGTTAGGTCAAAAAAGTATTCTAAGAAACTTTTATAGCCTAAAGTGTTTTGGCTTAAAAAAAAAATAAAAATAATAAAATAGTATTCAATTCCAAAAAGTACTCCCCCAAAAAAAAAAAAACTGATTTTTTTAAGCCAAGGAAGGAATTCATGAAGTTAACATGTAAGTTAATAAAGCAAGAATGACATAAAGTGAAATAAGAAGATAATAAAATAATGATTCCTCTCTGAATGGAGGTCTCATACTTACCTGACCCCTCACCATGTCCTCTCTGAGATGGAGATCTCAATCTTACCTGTTCACAGGAGTGCTCCCTGAAGCTAAAGGTTCAGACTCATCTGACACATCATAATAGCTTGGTGTCATGCCATGCCCCAGGGATTCTGAACTCAGTATCTTAGCAGCAGCTCTATTTTTCCCCAACTCTACTCAGACAGTTCTTTCTATAAATGCCACATTTTAGAAGTACTTCAGGTTGCACAAGTGGGAAGAAAAGTTGTACATGTGGAAGAAGAAGTGGTCTTTCTTTCCCTGATGAGAATATGACCCTCAGGTTGTGGCCACTCCAGAGTGACCAGAAGGGAGAAGACTAGCCCACAGGAATTGTCTTCAGGGGACTTCTGGGTGCCTGATTTCCCTCCAGCACAGGTCAGTGACACCACAGCTACAAACACTCCACAGTCCCTGCCAGTAATTTATGGAGGAAGTACCTGTGAGTTCTGAGTTTGAGTTCTGGGTTTCTCTGTTGAGAAGAGGAAGAAAGGGGACGACAAAGACAAGGTTCTGCTTCTGCAGGCCACGTCCCCAATGGAAAGAGAAACATACGCATGGAAACCAGAGGGAGGCCCATCCAGATGAGCAGAGCAGCCCCTCAGATACTGTTGTTAGCCCAGTCTGAGAGAACATTCCAGACATGGCAAGGAGGGAGCATAGTGCCACCCAAGCCTGAGCTGAGTCCTGAGCTCTGTCCCTGCTGCCTGGCCCAGACCATGCCTTTCACAAAGCAAGTAGAGCCTTCTAGGTATGGTGAATGTATCACGGGGCCTGTCACTTAACAATATAGGCAGTCACTTCATTCCTCTGAACCTCCATTCTCACCTCATTCAACAAATGTTTGAGCAGTTATTTGATGACAGATCCTGAAGAACATATGGATTGTGCAGCATTGACACAGATATGATTCCTTTGCTATTGCAGTGCATCTTACTTGTGTGCACAAAAAAATCTCCATCAAATGAGTGTTAATATTGAAAGATATGGCAATATGCACATTCTAAATTGTTATCAGCCATTATTTCTGCAGAGGGAAGTCAAATTAGGAGGATTGGTGGAAAAAAGAGCTTGAGATCCCTTGGTTCGGATCCAACCAAGGCTTTTGGTCCTGCTGGAAGAAGAGAAGCTTGGCCACTGTGACCTTTGGGGTCTCCAGTGCTGTGATTCCGTGGTTTCTGACTATGATCTTACAGCCCCACCTGCCTTGCAGACAACACCAAGTGGGACTAGGAAGCGGGGCTGTGGCCTTTGTAAGTGTTTGTGCTTTCTCTGCTCACTGTCTCCACAGGAAGGATGGGACTACATTTAGATGCTAAAGCCTCTTCCCCCACGAGATGAATATTGAGATGAAATCCAGCTAGATAAATAAACCAAGTCCCTGCTGCAGAGACCCTCACTAGCTTCCATAGCCAAGAGAAGTTTCTCATACATGAACAGCCCTGCTGGGCAGCTGAGAAGGCTCCTCATGTTTCAAATTTCAGGGGAGGTAGATCCACAAAGGACAAAGTATGATCAGTCTTGTATTATATCCCAAATCACCATTCCTCACTGTGCTAAAACCATGGGAGACCTGGGGATTCTCATTTGCAAAGGACGGCAAGTGTTTGCTCACAGCTGGCTGGATCCTAAAGAATGGGAGAGGAGGAGGCAGAGGACCAACCCATGTGGAGACCCTAAGAGGCCCTGAGCAGAGGCCACAGGAAGGCCAAAGCCTGGTTCTCTTACTAATGTACACACAGAGCCATTGGGGAAAGACAGGCCTGTTTCAGAGGAGGACAATGTCTCAGCAAAGGAGAAAACACATTATGTCTCTCTTGGCTCCTGACTGTTTAACAGGGACAGAAACTGAAGAGAAGGGTCAAGGTCATATCTTCATATAAAATAATGGCTTGTCACATATGTATGTCATAATTTCTTAAGATGGGGACAGGTAGCAAAACAAGTACTATTTAAGAATGAGCCTCAATCCAAATTCTCATTGTGCTCTGCACAGAGGAGCAATATCCTCCTTCCAGAAGCCAAGCATGGTGGCTTTGTGCCACAGACATTCTAGAAGGCATAGTACATCCAGGTTCTGTGAGAATCAAGAAAACCCAAAGTCCTCAGCCCATCACATTGCCCCAGTACCTTGATGGGTGCCATTTAGTTGAAAATATCAGGAAAAAGGGGCAGACATAAAAAGGGAGCCTCAACAACAACAGAGAAATACAGGTTACATGACTAGAAGTGAGAATGGCTTACAAACCCTATTCCCATGTGTCCTTGAATTAATGCTCTTATCCTGGTCCCCACAATGAAGACCAGGAGCCAAGCTGCTCCCTGAACTAAATGTTCAGACAGGCCAGCTCCATGTCCAACATCTCAGTAAGGTTTGAATCCTCTGCCCCTACAGTTACTCACACAACTTCCTCCAGGCTGTCCCTTGCATGAAGACAGGGACCTGCTTGCAATCTTCCATTGCCCAGAACACAGAAGCCCCCAGTGAATACAGGTTAGAATGACTTAATCTAGACAACAGTCATAAAGGACAAGAAGAATATCTCCATTTTTGGATACATAAACTGAGGCTCTGATTATTTTTTTTTCTAAACATAACTATAAAAACTGAATTGGTCCTAGAGATTCTGGTTCTAAATGTCTTTCATGTACTATGTTTTCAGAGTTAACCCAGATCCTAAATTGGGTAGTTCCGCCTTGGTCACTTTTGACTGGCCCACACCAGAAGTTACCCATGAGGTAACTGCACCGAAAAGAGCAAAAAGAGAGGATGCCCAGCTGTGAGCTCTTCAGATGGGGAGCGGTCCCAGTTCCCTCGCATCTGTGAGTGTAAGCTGGAAGCCAAGAGGTTTCATGGCATTTTGAAACACTGGATAAGAACCTTGAAGATCTACATTCACTATGTGCAGAGCATCCTTTGGTACACTTGACAGTGGTAAAAAGATAAACTGAGGTTGAAATTCTGAAGAGTTTATTGGAACATAGAGCAATTTGTAAATCAGGCAGCTCCAGGTCAGAAGTGGCTCAGGATCTTCACTGGGGGAAGTAGAGAGGAGGTTTTTATGATACAAACACAGAAGAAAAGTAAAGCAAATAACTGATTATTTAGTTACATGGTTTCCTTATTTGGTCTATCCTACTCAAAGTTGCCTAGTTATGTAAGTTTATTGGATGCTTCTGACTGATTGAGCTTAATGTCTGTTTCTCTTTAATATAGGCATTAATTAGAAATAGTTCAAGATTCATCAAT
>PVHX01030884.1:0-15414 GCA_004024805.1 Geosciurus inauris | reverse complement strand
CTTTTATCTGCCCCTGGCTTCTCTTCCCTCTGCTGCTGTTCTCTTTCTCCCTCCCTTTGGGGTGGCTGCGAGCTGTGGAGAACCCGTCGTGGCTGCGATGTGTATATGCTGTGTGTGTGTGTGTGTGTGTGTGTGTGTATGTGGGGGGGAGGGCGAGGGAGGGGGGGGAGGGACAGAGAGAGAGAGAGAGAGAGAGAGAGAGAGAGAGAGAGAGAGAGAGAGAGATGTGAGCCCTGGTTGACGAAAGCACCTCTCACCTCCCCCAGCCCCCGGCCAAAGCCTCGCTTGCTCTCCCAGCTCACGGCTGGGGCGGGTGGGGCGGGGCGGGGGAGGCGAGGCGGGGGGAGAGGGAGGACGGGGCAGCCTGCAGGGGCAGCATCTCCTGCCTTCTTTGCAGCTCAGCGGCCAGGGGTGGAAGAAAGCTGCAGCCGCAGCCCCAAGTCAGCCCCCGCTGCCCCGTCCCACCGTCTCATTTCTCCCCTCTCGGTACGGAATTTTCTGTTTCGTTCGTTTGCTTCCCCAGACCTCCCTCTCCCCTGGGTGGTGGCAGAGACGGGAAGGGAGAGAGGGGAGGCTGATCGCCGGTGAGAGTAGAGGGGACAGGAGTGCCTAAGGGCTCCTGGCTTGCAGAATCTAACCTTACACCTTGGATTGAGTGCCTCCTGCTTTGGGCAGTGACCTTTTGCCCACTTAACTCAACCCTGGCTCTGGGCTGGTGGTAGCCAGGCTGCACCGGCAGCCACGGGGCATCCTGGGGGAAGGGGAGTTGAACTGGTTAGAGTGCGGGCGGGCAGCTGGCGGGACAGTGAACTGTGGGGATCTGAGTCGTCAGGGACTGACCTGGGGTCGTCGGTGATTGGCTTCTGTCCCTACCCGGGTTAGTTTAACCTAGCGCATGCAGCCCCACAGTGCAACCTAATTCTTACATAGGTGACCCTCTCACCATACAGTCTCCCTAGACCCAGCCTAGATTGAAGCCGTAAGGGATAGTGGTATTGTAGGATGAGGGGCTAAGTTACTTAGTGTTGGCAGTGTTGTCGGGAATGGGTGGGTGGGGGGCGACTCTTTCGTCTTTGCTCCTTCTTGTCTTGAGAGGCACATCTGCACCCGCATCTCTCAGCTTCTACCCTGGCTCCCAGAATGCCGACCCTCTTGAAGCCTCCTGGAATGGGCTGAATGTTCCCACCCCCACCACAAGCTCAAGACTTCTACCTGCAACCTGCAGGCTCTTAGGTCCGCTAGCTGGCAGCATCTCATGGCCCAGCACACAGCCCAAATCTCGGCTTTGTCTTTTATCTCCTTTACTACCTCTCTCTGAAAAAGGAAATGCAAGGCTCTGCTTTTCTGGATGCCGGGCTGGTACCTGAACCGCCCCCCCCCCCATTCTCAGAACAATCCCGAGCTCTAGGAAAGCTCAGCTGTACTTCCTGTTGTTGCCTTAATGCCTTGAGCACACACTTTCAGCCCCGGTACAGCTCCAGAAAAAGCCAGGATCGTCTTCCCTGACTAAATGGCTGAATATTTCCATTGCTGTTCCTCTGAAACTGACATTAGCTATGTTTAGTTGGGGTACTAACAACTCTCTAGTCTGGCAAAGTCCCTGGGGGTACCAAGTAAGACAACTTTTCCTGTTGTCCTTAGATCCTCTAGCCCCTAGGTGGTCTGATATTCTGGAAAGTATTAAGCTTTTGTAAGGGAGCAGGGCACCAGAGAAAGCAGAAGTACTACCTTGAGGGATTATGAGTTTGTGTGTTGGGAACGCGGGATGGGGGGGGGGCAGGTTGAAGGTGGAGCTACCCTCTCTACACTGTTTGAATACTTCAGAAAGTGTAAAGACTGGGCAAAGGGATAGCTGAAAAAAAAATCACTTCATTCTGAAACCTTCTGCCTTTATTCCATTCAAATGCAGTTTTACTGTGATTTAGCAAACTCTAATGTACAAAGGAGAGATCTATGTTATAATTAAACCTATCCCTCATCTGACATGAGGGGTAAATAGGTTATTTTGGCTGTAGAGGAGATTTTGGGGGCATCTCCCTCTCTCCAAGCTCAGGATGTAACCAGGAGCAATCAGTGCTCAGGGAGAAAGAAAACTCTGTTCTTGTAAGTTGTTTCCTTCAAAGTCTCTATGTACAGTGCAATTATCTTTAACTTATGGGAATTACATGTGCTTCTAAATTTTGGTGCTTTCTCTGTGGATTGTGGATAAGACCAAAATGTCTCAAACCTTCTTCCTATCCTCTAATATGTTCAGATCAGGATATATAAGGAAAACTCTTTCAAAGATTAAAAGCACGATACAAATAACATACATTACTGTACAAATTCCAGAACAAGCCTACAAGAGGATTTCCTATTGCTTTGCCTGGGTTGCTTGTTAGCCTTGAGGCTGGGTGGCTCATCTTTCCTTTAGATGTGGAAATATTCTGGTTTTCCACTTGGTGGCTGAGTGTGTATGTCTATCTCCCTTTTCAAGAATAGATTGCAGGGGCTGGGGTTGTGGCTCAGTGGGAGAGTGCCTGCCTAGCATGTTTGAGGCACTGGGTTCAATTCTCAGTACTGCATATAAATAAATAAATAAATGTTCATCAACAACTAAAAAAAAATTAAGAAGAGTAGATTGCAACCAGAGGCCATGTCTGTAAATGTGGTTCAAAGCCAAAAAATGGAAGCAACAATCTGAATAAGCCTAGATCTACCTATCTTCTAGGCTGGGTTTACTCACATGGCCTAGCCTATTCAAACACTATAACTAATATTAACTGTTAAAATGGAATTGAAATTTAATGATTCAGGTACACTTTTTCTCTTCTTCCAGCTTTGGTCATCCTGGTGAATGGTAACATAGTTCAGAATTTAGTGTACAACCATAGATGTAAAGAGACTGATATGAGGAACCTAGAGAGTGGGTTTCCATTCTCATTAAGCAGGGTTTCTCAACCTTAACACTATTTGACATTTCAGGCCAGATGATTCCTTGCCAGGAGTGCTGTGTTGTGCATTGCGGAATGTTTAGTAACACTCCTGTCCCCGATCCACTAGCAGCAACCACCACAGTTGTGATAATCTAAAATGTCTGCAGAAATGACCAAATGGTGGGAAAATCACCCAAACCTTAGAACTACTGACATTTAAGGTAGTATCACATTTAAAAGACTACATTTCAACTTAATTCTTCCCAGGTGGCATTTCCAGACCTTGTATTAAAAACAAAATCTTAGAAAATGGAATATTTGTGAGTGAACAGCATAGAAACAAATTTATGTTTTGACAAATGGTAGAATTCAGTGTTATCATTATTGTACTCTCTAACTCTTATCCGGCACATACTGTGAGTAGAATGTTGATTATAGTAAAGATCTATAAAGGAATAATTCCAGTCTTTAATGTACCAAGAAATTAATGATCTTTATTTCCCCAAAAGGAAAGAGTTACTGGTTTTTACAGATAACCAGTTTCTGGATTGAATCCAACCTGGCTTGCTCTCTCTTCTGTTTCCTATTTGTCCCAAAACAGTGACTTATTCTTTCAGGTTCTGCCTTAGAGAGATTGCTCTTTGTCTTGTTAATTACCAAAGGCTTACATTGAATTTCTTGTCACTACTATTTGGGCAATTGTGCCTTAACAATGTGTCCAATATCAAAATGACCACAACATGATGAAGGCTCATTATAAATTGAGCAATTTGAAAGTAGATGTTTATTTTTAAGGAAACAGCTCCTAACTACTTGTGTGTTAAAGAAATACTCAACAATGGCAAAGACAAAGGGAATGGAATAGAATGTAAGAAAAGGTGATTCTTAAAATACTGTGAAGTGTGGAAAAAATGTGTTGGTGCAATTGTAGGGTTTAACACTCAGCATTATCTCTGCCCCAGGAAGTCAAACAACACTAATGCAAGTTGTAGGATTCTGATCAGAAATTCAGCAAAGGAAAATGTAGAGGGAAGTGTGGTATATTTGCTGAAACCAGCTGAGTAAGCTTCTGTCTTAGTAAATAAGTTTCCAGGGAGCCTGGACTACATCAATTTCACTTGCTTTGAATAACTCCTAGCCCAATACTGTGCAAAATGTCATTTGTAGAGGCCAACACAGAGAACAACAATTACCACATTCAAATTTTGCACATTCATAAAATATGATGTTCTTGCCAAAACTAATCATTTATTTAAATAAAAGTTTTGCCTGAATTGAGACCATGAATGACTGTAATTTAAAATATGTTTTATTTTTCAAAGGTACATTTAAGCTCATATCAGAACAGAATCCCTGCAATCAAGGCATAAGGTCTTAAATTAAGTAGTGATTAATCTTAATAAATGGAGTGTAAACAGAAACATATTTCATGTATTAGTTAAGGCCTCTGCTATACTCATCACTAATAGGAATGCAAGTGGAACTAGACCCAAGCAAATTTTTAAAGTGGAATTATAGAATCACAGAATTAGAGTGTAATGGACCACTGAGAAGGGATTTTCCTGAGGTTAAATGATAGCAACAAAGATTCTGATCTGGTCTTGATGCTCTGTGACTGACTGTGTGTGACCTTAGGAGTGGAAGGTGTAGTTTTCACTCTTCTGGACTCATCCCCAGCTTATTAACATTTGTCCTCATGGAATAATATGATCTGCCCTAATCACTATACCAGTGTGTTCTCTCTCCCAAGAGTAGCTTGTTTTCAGTCTATTTTTCAATTATGGGAAGAAAAGCTTTACCCCTTTAGTAAAGTGAGTGAAAGCCTGAGCAAACAGCTGCGTTTGTGGGTGAGGACTTCTGTAGGCACTGAAATCACCTCAACTTTTGGTCAGGTCTTGTAAAATGTGGGAAGGCTGGGAGTAGGGCAGCAAAACTTTGTTTATCATATTTTTTCAAGAGTGGGCAATTTTTTACAGCAGAGAAGGCTTAGTGCAAAAATGAACTTTTAATTTGAGTATTTTTCTCTGGAGGGTTTATTTTGGTGAAAGAATACCTGGGAAACTGTGCTTTATTCCTGATCAAGATAGAAATCCTTGATCCACTTTGAGTTGAGCTTTGTGCATGGTGAGAGATAGTGGTTTAATTTCATTTTGCTGCATATGGATTTCCAGTTTTCCCAGCTCCATTTGTTGAAGAGGCTATCTTTTCTCCAGTGTAAGTGTTTGGCTCCTTTATCTAGTATAAGATAGCTTTATTTATGTGAGTTTTTCTCTGTATCTTCTACCTGGTACCATTGGTCTACATGTCTATTTTGGTGCCAATACCATGCTGTTTTTGATACTATAGCTCCATAGTATAGTTTAATGTATGGTATTGTGATGCCTCCTGCTTCACTCCTCTTGCTAAGGATTGCTTTGGCTATTCTGGGTCTCTTATTTTTCCAAATGAATTTCATGACTGCTTTTTCTATTTCTATGAGGAATGTTGCTGAGATTTTTAATTTGAATCACTGGTGGTACTGCAAATAGGTGCAACCACTATGGAAAGCAGTATGGAGATTCCTTGGAAAACTTGGAATGGAACCAGCATTTGATCCAGCTATCCCACTCCTTGGTCTGTACCCAAAGGACTTAAAAATCAGCATACTATAGTGACACAACCACATTAATGTTCATAGCAACTCAATTTACAATAGCTAAATTGTGGAACCTAGATGCCCTTCAACAGATGAATGGATAGAGAAACTGTGTTATATATACACAATGGAATATTGCTCAGCATTAAAAGAGAATACAATTATGGCATTTGAAGGTAAATGGATGGAATTAGATAATATCATGTTAAGTGAAGTAAGCCAATCCCAAAAAACCAAAGGCTGAATGTTCTCTCTGATAGATGGGTGATGATCCATAATGAGGTGGGGATGTGGGGAGAATGGAAGAATTTTGATTAGGCAAAAGGGAGAGATGGAGGGGGAAGGGACATGGGGGCAGGAAATATGGTGGAATGAAATGGATATCATTACCCTAGGTACATGTATGACTGCATACGTGGTGCAGCTCTACATCATGTACAACTAGAGAAA
The DNA here is from genome assembly GCA_004024805.1 of Geosciurus inauris. NCBI lineage: Eukaryota > Metazoa > Chordata > Mammalia > Rodentia > Sciuridae > Geosciurus > Geosciurus inauris. Next base: position 9,414 of record PVHX01030884.1, on the reverse strand, counting down.
TGAAAAGCTGTGTTCTATTTATGTACAATGAATTGAAATGCATTCTGCTATCATGTATAATTAGATCAAATAAAATATTAAAAAGATACAAATTCTTATACAGAGGGAATGGGAGGTTTCTGGAGAGAGGTTTGTAGTAGAGAATGTACGCTTTGGAGTCAAGACCTGGGTTGGAATTCCAGTTCCATGTTTTATTAGATATGGAAATTAAGTTACATGAACCTTGACTTGCTTTCCTCTAAAATGGGGATAATGACACACAGTGTTATCTAGTGAATTTAATTAGATAATGTATAAGCTTAGCACAGAGCCTAATAGATAGTAGTAGCTCAATAATTACCTATTTCCTTTCTCTTTCTAAATTTTTGTATTGAGGTGATTCATATAACATAAAATTAACTATCTTAAACTGTACAAGTTAGTGGCATTCAATGTATTCACAATGTCTCAATTGTTTCTAGTTCCAAAACACTTTCATTAGCCCCCCAAATCCTGTATACATTAATTAGACATTTGCCATTTCTCCATCCTCTAGCTTTTGTCTTTGTGGATTTAGTGACTATAGATATTTCATATAGATGGGATCATACAAAATGTGACCTTTTCTGTCTGGCTTCTTTTTCACTTAGTAAAATATTTTCAAGGGTCTTCCAAGTGGTAGCATGTATCAGTACTTCACTCTTTTTTTTATTAAGAAATAATATTCTATTGTATAGGTAGACAACATTTTTCTTTTGTTTTTGCAGTGCTGGGGATTAGAGCTATACCACCAGCCTTACAACATTTTGTTGTAATCCATTATCAGATGATGGTCATGTAGGCTGTTTTCATGCATTGGCTATTATGAATAATATGCCCATGAAATTTTGGATGCAAGTTTTTATTTTAATACTTTTTTCAGTTATTTTGGGTATATCTCTAGGAGTGGAATTGCTGGACCATATGGTAATTCTATATTTAACTGAGGAACCACCAAACTGTTTTCCATAGAAGCTGTATAATTTTAAGTTTCCATCAGCAATGTACAAGTGTTTAAATTTCTCCACATACTTTTCAAACCTTGTTTTTTTTTTTTTAAATTATAGCCATCCTAGTGGATATGAAGTGATAAAGTGGTATCTCATGGGGGTTTTGATTTTCTTTTCCCTAATGATTAGTGATAATGAACATTTTTTTGGGGGGGGTTGGTACTGAGAATTGAACCCAGAGCCTCATGCTTGGTAGGCAAGTGCTCTATCACTGAGCTACAACTTCAGCCTCTGATGAACATTTTTTATGTGCTTAATAACCATTGTATATATTCTCTGGAGAAATGTCTATTCAAATTCTTTGTCCATTTAAAATATTTGGTTGATTGTCCTTTTATTTTAAATATTCTTTATATGTTTTGTATACTAGACCCTTATGACTTGCAATTATTTTATCTCATTCTGTAGATTGTCCTTTTACTTTCTTGGTAGAATCCTCTGATATACAAATGTATTTAATTTCCATGAAGCCCAAATATATCTGTTTCGCTTCTGAAGTCACTTTTAAGAAATCATAGCATAATTCAAGGTCATGAATATTTACCCATACACTTTCTTCTATAGCTTTTATGGTTTTAATTTCTATATTTAGGCCTTTGATTGGTTTGAGTTAATTTTTGTTCATGGTATGAGATAGAGTTCTAATTTCATTCTTCTGCATGTTCATATTTAGCTGTCCCATCTTAACTTGTTGAAAAGTTTATTCTTTCCCCATTGAATGATCATAGCACCTTGTCAAAAATCAATTGGCTATATGGATTTATTTCTGAACTCTCAATTCCATTCCACTGGTCTATGTTTCTAGCCTTATGCCATACTGTTTTGAATACTATAGCTTTGCATTAAGTTTTGAACTTGGGAAGTCTGAATCTTCCAACGTTGGTTGCTTTTTTCAAGGTACTTTTGCCTATTTGGAGTCCACCAATTCCATATAATTTGAAGATTAAGGTTTCCATTTCCTTGAAAAGTCCATTCGAATTTTGATTGTGATTGCATTGAACTTGTACATAGTTTTGAGAAGTATTTCTATTGTAACAATATTGTAGTTCAATCCATAACACGTGGTATCTTTTCCTTTCTTTAGGTCTTTGATTACTTTCAGCAGTGTTTCATAGTTTTCAGTGTGAGTCTTGTACCACTTTGGTTAAATTTACTTCTAAATATTTTGTTCTTTCTGATGATATTGCAAACTAACTTGTTTTCTTATTGGATTATTCATTCCTAGTGTATAGAAACATAACTGATTTTTGTATGTTGATTTTGTATGCTGCAACTTTTGTCAATTTTGTCCATTAGCTCTAAATTTTTTTGTGGATTTTTTTGGTTCCAGGGATTGAATCCAGGGGTGCTTAATCACTGAGCCATATCCCCAGTCCTTATTTTATTTTTTTATTTTGAGATAGGGTATCACCAAGTTGCTTAAGATCTCACTAAGTTGCTGAAGCTTGTCTTGAACTTGCAACCATCCTGGCTCAGTCTCCTAAGCCACTGGAATTATAGGCATGCACCACTGTGCCCAGTTGTTTTCTGGATTTTAAAGTATTTTCTATATATAAAATCTTGTCATCTTTAAAAAGAGAACATTCTACTTTTACCTGTCCAGTTTGGATGCCATTTATTTTTATTTCTTTCCTAATTATCTGGTTAGAATTTCTAGTACAGTGTTACATCAAAGTGAAAAGGGAGGCATCTTTATCTTGTTCTTGATATTATAGGAAAAAAAGCCTCAGATTTTGACTATCAAGTTTGATGTTTTCAGTAGACTTTTCATAAATGGCCTTTATCAGGTTGAAGAAATTCCTTCCTGTTCCCAGGTTGTTGAGTATTATTATCATAAAAGAGTCAAATCCTGTTTTTCTTGAACCAATTGAGATGATCACATGGTTTTTCTTTCATTATATTAATTTATGTTTTACATTAATGTAACTACCCTTTATGTTAAACCAATGTTACATTCTTGTGATAAATTCCATTTAGTCATGATGTATTTTTAAAATTTTTTTTTAGTTGTTGATGGTCCTTTATTTATTTATTTAAAAAAATTTTTTTTTAGTTGTTGACTGACCTTTATTTATTCACTTATTTATATGTAGTGCTGAGGATCAAACCCAGTGCCTCCCACAAGTGAGGCAAGCGCTCTACCACTGAGCCACAACTCCAGCCCCTTATTTATTTATATGTGGTGCTGAGAATTGAACCCAGTGCCTCATACATGTTAGGCAAGCACTCTACCACTGAGCCACAACCCCAGTCCATGATGTATGTTTTTAATATGCTGCTGGGTTTAGTTTACTAGTATTTGGGGAGGATTTTTGCATTTATATTCATAAGGGATGTTGGTCTTTAGTTTTGCGTTTTCTGATGTTCTGGTCTGGCATTGGTATAAGAGTAATGCTGGCCTCATTGGATGAGTTGGGAAATGTTTACTTTCATTCTAATGTTTTGAAGAGTTTAGCAAAGATTAGTGTTAATTCCTCTTTAAATGTTTGACAGAATTTAGCAGTGAAGCCAGCATGGTGGTGCATGCCTGTTGTCCCAGTGACTTGGGAGGCTGAGGCAGGAGGATCACAAGTGCAAGGCCAGCCTCAGCAATTTAGCAAGGCTTTAAGCAATTTAGAGAGACTCTGTCTCAACATAAACAATAAAAAGGACTGGGAATGTAGCTTAGTAGTAAAGTGTCCCTGGGTTCAATCCCTGGTATATATAAAAAATTCAGCAGTAAAGCCATCTTTCCCTAGCATTTAAATGAGTAAAGTGTTGTTATTAGACTCAGTAATTTTACTTGTTATAAGTCTGTTCAGAATTTACATTTCTTCTTGTGTCAATTTTTGTTGTTGCTTTGGTACTGGGGATTTAACCTAGGGGCTCTTAAATACTGAGCTACATCCCCAGCCCTTGTTATTTTTTATTTTAAGACAGGGTCTTACTAAGTTGCTTAGGGCCTTGCTAAGTTGCTAAGGCTGGCCTTGAACTTTCAAAGCTCCGGTCTCAGCCTCTCAAGTCACTGGGATTATAGGTTTGTGACACAGCATCTGGCCCTTGTGTCAGTTTTAATAGTTTGCATGTTTCTAGGACCTTTTTGAATTTCATCTAGGTTATCTAACTTCTTGGTTTATCAATATTTATTATTTTCTTTTATAATCCTTTCTATTTTTTTAAGTTTGGCAGTCGTGTACCCTCTTTAACTTCTGATTTCAGTAATTTGATTTTATTTTTTCTTAGTTGATCTAGATGAATTTTGTTAACTTTGTTGACATTTTCAAAGAATTAACTTTTGTTTCATTGATTTTATCTAATGTTTTTTTCCTTATATCTGGGATCTTTATTATTTCCTTCTTTCTGCTAGTTTTAGGTTTAGTTTGTTCTTTTTCTAGTTCCTTAAATGTAAGTTAGGCTATTGATTTGAGCTCTATTTAAATGCATGTCTTTACAACATAAATATTTTTGTGCTTTTGCTCATTCTGTATTAAATAAGATTGGTAGGTTGCATTTTCATCTTCATTATTTTCCAAACATGTTTCAGTTTTTCCTTGTGATTTTTTCTTTGAAGCATTTGTTGATTAAAGAAATAACCTTATTGATGTTTGTGTTTTATTGCACAGTAGAGTGAAGATAATGTACTATATCTATTTTTATAAAAAGTTAGAAGAAAAGATTTTGAATGTTGTTTCCCATAAAGAAATGAAAGAAAATGTTTGGGAGATAGATATATTTACCCTGAGTTGAACATTACACAATATATATATAGGCATCAAAACAGCACATGTACCCTATAAAGATGTATTAATAGGAGTTTGAAAGAGATTGGTTCCAACCTTCATGGATGATTTTTTTACTGTTCTAGACTTCAGTGGAGGAAGTACCTACAGATGTGGTAGAAATAGCAAGAATTAGAATTAGTAGTGGTGTCTCAAAATGTAACTCTTTTGCTGTAATCTCATGGCCAAAATTTAATGGATGAGGAGGTGCTTCTTATGGACCAACAAAGAAAGTGGCTTCTTGAGAATAAATCACTTTTATTTGCACTGGGAAACAAAAGATTCATGTGACTTGCTTCATTGTGATTTTCACTTCAAGATGGTGGTCTGGAACTGAACCTGCAATATCTCTGAGATCTTCCTGCATATCTGTAACATCTAATTGGCTTATAGTATTGTTAAAGTCCTCTATTTCCTCATGAAGTTTTCATTTCATCCTATACTTTAATGAAAGTGAGGTTATTGAAGAATGAGTTAGAGGAGAAGCAGAGAGAATAACTAGGAGGGTACTGAAAAAATATAGGAAAGAGGTAATGGTGGCCTCAAATAAGATAGTGACCCTTGAGATGTAGAGAAGATGGATGAATTGTGAGGTAGTTGAGAAATATAATTAGCAAAATTGTGTTGGCTTGTGATGCATAAGACAGAGAGATGTGTTGAAGATGACTTCCTAGTTTCTTGTTTGAGCAAGTAGGTGAATAGTGATACAATTTCACTGAATTGTGGAAATTGAAGGATGCATATAATTGATGCTATAAGTTCATTTTAGGATATGGTGAGTTTAAGATGCATGTGAGACATCCAAGGAGAGTCAGACATATGAAGAGAGTTCAAGGTCAGTGACAGTATTTGGAAATTGTCAGTATACAGATGTTATTTAAAACCATATGATAGAATGATATCACCTAGGGAGAATGTATAAATAAAAGAGGTAAGAAAACTGAGCTGTGGAGTCTTCCAGGATTTAAAGATCAGGCAACTAAGTAAAGGTCATCAAAGGAGAATAAGAGGACTAGAGAGGGTAACCATGAAAGTAGTGTGATATTCCAGCAATGGTTGGGATGGTGAACAAAAAACCAAAATTGCTCCAAGAGGGAATGATCAACATTATTTGATGCTGTTAAGAAGTACAGCATTAAATATGTACAAAAAGTCACAACTCTAGCATCACTTAATGACATGATAGTCATTAAGATGCAATGAAACATCCAAGGGAAGATGTTAGTGAGATGAAGGAGTGATATGGTTATGAAGTGTCTCTAAAAAGCTTATGTGTGAGACAGTGCAAGATGCTAAAATGAAAGGATTAGATTATGAGCAGTGTGACCTATTCAGTGGATTAATTCACTGATGAATTCACTGGACAGTAACTGTAGGCAAATAGGCTGTGTTTGGTGGAAGTAGGTCACTGGAGATATGCCTTTGGAGTTTATATTTTTTCTCTCTGCTTCCTGGTGACCATTTCCTGAGCAGCTTTCCTCCTCCATGCTCTTCTGCTATGATGTTCTGCCTTGCCTCCAACCCAGAGCTATGGAGTCGGCCATCTATGGATTGAACCTCTGAAACCATGAGCCAAAATAATCCTTTTCTCTTTTAAATTGTTCTTGTAAGGTCTTTTGGTCACAGTGATGAAGAGCTGACTAAAACATGGTTGCATGCTGTCAACATTTAAACATCTCAAAGGCTATCCCATCTTAAGAAAAAGAAAAAACAAACATTCTTGACCCTACATGCCAGATTTCCTTTTCTCTGCTAAATCATTTCAACCAGCTGTCTAGGCTGTTTCCATTTCCTTATCTTCAGGTCTAAACCATAATAAACCAGTAGAAAATGAGAGGAGATAATGTGTATGTATCTTTTATGAGGTCCTTAAAAAAGGGTCAAAATTAGCCTTAGAGAGTAGAGGAACAACTTTTCCATTTCAACATAAAAGAAGCAAAAGTATTAATGTGGATTTGAAAGTCTTATGATACAATGCTGGAGCAGTTTACTTCTGACTTTTTATGTTTTCTGTGAATTAGCAAAGAGTTTTTATATTTTCTGTAAAGTAGTAAGGGAGATGAGATTATTTGCTGAGAAAGTAGGCTCAAGGTGTGAGGTCTTGGGGGTTTGAGGAGAATGTAAAAAATAATTTTGAGAACAATACCACCAGCCAAGTAAAGAAACTGGAATCACCAGCCAGTGTTGAAAGCAGTATGTAGCTATCTCTATTGTACCCTGATTTTGATTCTTTTGGATACCTATCCAGGTGTGATATAGCTAGATCATAGGGTAGCTCAATTTTTAGTTTTTTTTGAGAAGCGTCCATAATGATTTCCATACTGGCTGTACTAGTTTCACATCCCTACCAACAATGTATAAGGGTTCATTATCTTCTGTATCCTTGCCAGCATTTGTTATTTTTTGTTTTCTTGATAACAGCCATTCTGACTAAGATGAGGTGGAATCTCAATGTCGTTTTGATTTGTATTTCCTGATGGCTAAAGACATTGAGCATTTTTCATATAATTATTGATCATTTGTACTACTTACTTTGAGAACTATCCAGTTAACATATTTCTTCATTTGTAGATTGGATTACTTAATTTTCAGTGTTGACTTTTTTGGGTTCTTTATATATTCTAGACATTAATCCTCTGTCAGATTAATATCTGGCAAAATTTTTCTCCCATTCAGTAGGCTGTATCTTTACTCTGTTGATTGTTTAATTTGCTGTGCAAAAGTTTTTTAATTTGATGTGATCCCATTTGTCAAATCGGACTATTTCACAAGTTATTGGAGTCTTGTTCAGGAAATTGTTGTCTATATCAATATCTTGGAATCTTTTTCTCTGTTTTCCTCTAGTTGTTTTACACGAGCTTTAAAATATCGTGAGTTGTATGGAATCTGGAGCCAAATTGCTTTATCTGAAATTCTAGCTCTATCCCTGGTGTTGACTGTCAAGTCACATAACTTCTGTGCCTTAGGTTTTCTTTTTTCTGTAAAATGAATATGATAATAGTTCCTACAATTTAGGCTTATGAGGAAGATTAAATAAGTTAATGCCCAAAGAGTACTTAGAACAGCACCAGGCTCATCATAATTGCTATGTGAGTTTCAATTTTCATATAGTGTCCTACTTTACAGATATCTGAATACTCATCTCTCAGTATATACAGAGAGAAGGTCTCAATCAACTATATACATTTGTCATCTTGAGAAATTTTATTCCTGTCATCTGTGACCTATTTTAATCAAGGATACACGGAATACATTAGTAGTGAGGCACTCAGACCCAGCTCCATCACCAGTAGGAAAGCCATATTTTCCTTAGCCACTTTTGTTGAGCAAGAAACTGAAGGAATATGTATCAGCTGTATCCCCAAAGGCTGTTTCAGTACTGACATTAGACTATAACCAGAGTAGCCCAACAGGAGCTTCATCAGCATGTTTAAAGTCACATTAAACAATGTGGTGTAACCATTCCTGTTGGGACATTACAGAAAACTGGCCAGCCCCACACTGTGAGAGTTCTGCATTAAGTAGCAAAACAAAGACATTGGATAGGAAGGTAAATGGATGAAGCTACTTCCAGGAAGATGCCCTGTGAAGGGACAGTTGCACATCCCTCTAAGTCAGTAACAGTCATGCAGGGTATAATTGGAGAATGTCATCATGATTTGACCTTTAGGGCATGTACCAAAACAATCATTTGTTCTCTAATGCTCCCAACAGATGCCACTGTTAGGTGATTCTAATAATAGAATAACAGAGTCTGAGATGTTGAAGATGCCTTGGAGATTCAGGTGTGTCTTTATGAGAAAGGTTTTATAACAGATTTAGGAATTTGTGATGTTCCTGAATTTAGAGGCAGATGAGAACTCTACGAGCAAAATGATTTAGCCATTCTTATCCCCCACTCTTATTTATTCACTCATTCATTTAACAAATAAATATGGATTGGGATATGTATCAGTGAACAAAACAAAAGTTTTCTATCCTTGTAGAATTTTTAGTCTAGTCAGTGGAAAGAGAGGAGGAAGGAATACATGGCAATATATTCAACCAAAAGAATCATAATTGTTGATTGAAAAAGAAATGAGTTGCTCCATTTTTCTTTACAAAGATACCACAAGACAACAAAGTGTGGTGTATGTTTCCCCTCTTTTCTCCAATAAGCTCCTAGTCCTGAATGTGTTTATTTTTTCTCTGCAAATGCACTTTTCTATACTCCTTTGGAAAAGTTCTGGTAAAATTACTAATGGGCCCTTTTGGCCCATTCTAGAAATGTATTTTAACAATGGTGAGTGCCTTAAGCCAAAAGTGGAAAGGATGAATTTTAGGCAATAAGGATCTGGGAGAGGCTCAGTGTTTTGAGGACCAGGAATAACTTCTCCAATCTGACCTTGAATATTGGTCCTTTTTTTGAGCCAGAAACCATGCTAAGTTCTAGTCTAAGTCAGGTAGCTTCTGGTTTCTAGAAGCTCATAGTAGGGAAATAGGAACTGCAATATATTGCTACAACATGTTTAGTGCTATAGCAATAATGTGGGCAAAGTATTGGTAGTCTAAAAGAGCAAGAGTAATTCCTACTTCTGTCTCTGAGAGTCAAGGAAGGTTTCATAGAAGAGGTGACATTTTAACTGGGA
>PVHX01030883.1:0-15416 GCA_004024805.1 Geosciurus inauris | reverse complement strand
TGGGTGGATGGATGGGTGGATGGATGGGTGGATGGATGGATGGATGGGTGGATGGATGGGTGGATGGATAGATTATATATTATATATTTATTATATATTAATATATATTATATGCTTATATAATATATTAACATATAATTATAAATTATATTATGAATTTATAAATTTTATTTATAAAAAAGACATTTATAAATTTTTATTTCTAAAAAAGACATTTGTAAATCTCATCATTATTTTCTAACAAGAATAAAGTTGGGAAAAACAAATATTACACATGCATTTATGATTATATATTAATATATATTATATAAATATATAATATAACTATATATATTACATATTTATATAATGATATATTATACAAAATATTTAAATATGTAAAGGAATACATTATATAATATATTTATATTACTACCTTTATATATTACATATATTTTTGCTACTGGGGATTGAACTTAGTTTTACCGCCATGCTACATCCCCCAGCCCTTGTATTAAAAAATTAATTTAAAGATTAAAAAAAAATTATTTAAAGATGGGTGTTGCTAAGCTGCTGAGGATCTCACTATGTTGCTAAAGCTGGCCTTGAACTTGTGATGCTCTTGAGTAATATTCCATGATGTATATGTACTACATTTTCAGTACACATACAGCCTCCTGATAATTCAGTACAGCTCAGCCTCCTGATAATTCAGTACAGCTCAGCCTCCTGATAATTCAGTACAGCTCAGCCTCCTGATAATTCAGTACAGCTCAGCCTCCTGATAATTCAGTACAGTTCAGCCTCCTGAATCAGCTGGGATTACAGGCATGGACACCTGCACCTGGATAGTCATTTTCTACAAGAGTATTTTTTCCATTTGCATGGAAATCTATGAAGAGAAATTTGTGTTCAGCACTGACTCTACAGCTACCTACTTTCTATTTCTTTTCCATTCTCGTCTCTCACGTAGAAACTACAGGAAATATAAATTCCCCATAATCTCACCCAGAAACGTCCAAGGAAGCCAACAGGATCATATGCATATATGGAAATGGCAAGAATAATTTTTTTGGGGGGGAAAGATTTTTGACCCTCGAGCAAAGTCAGACTCCGTTGTTTTCTATTGTAGTAATTGCAATAATCAATCCACTCGGTGATACATGCATTATAAAGAAATTCCTTACTTCTAGGAGGTGGTCCATCCACAGATGTTCCTCTGCATGTGAAAGTTTATGTATTTGGGATGCTCCATCCTTACAAGTCCCTGATCAGTTCCAGGAACACTGGCAAGGATTATGTTCAGCCTCCTGGCTTAAATGTGCAGTAGAATATCAACAAATATCCACAACTAGTGGTGTGAGCATCTTTGCAAAATAGATCAGACCATGAAGCCAGTGCAGAATCGACTTCACCATTTAGCTACAGAAGACAAAAAAACGAACACGTCATTACCAAGCACGTGCACAAAATCATCGCTAATCGAACCTCTAAGGAGGCCAGTGACCCCTGGACAGCGGACTCTGATGTTCGGCTGCTCAGAAAAAAAATAGCAAGCTTTCCCGTGCGTTGCGTGTTGTCTGCCTGCCTATCTTTGAAGAGAAAAATGAAAACTGACGAAGCCTTCTTGACAGGTCAAACCCCTGATCACTGGCGGCCCGGTATCCATGGCTACAGAGGAGGGACACGGAGAGTTTGGTGAGAGGACATCGTTTGTCCTTTAAGGATGTCTCTTTGACGAGGTGGCTTTGGCGAAGACATTCAGAGGATGCTCCCATGGTGAATTCTATCCTGTATGTTCTCTTGTTAAAAAGCCAATTTTTTTAAAAAAAGAAATATATATATAAACCAATAGCACAGTCTCCCTCACCACCAACCGTCCTGCACCAGAGTGGTTTCTTTGTTGCAAAGGGTGACCCCACATTGATACATTATTGCAATCCAGATTCCAGAGTCGACACAATGTATCATTACGGTGTCACATAGAGTAGTTTACCTGCCCTGAAAGTTTTCTGTTCTCTGGTTCTTGGTCCCTTTCCTCAGGCCTTGGAAACTCCTGACTTTGCTGTCTCCATGGATTTTCCTTTTCCAGAATGTCCATTCATTGGAATGATGCGGTGTGGTAGCCTTCTCAGATGGGTTGCTTTCCCTTAGGGACATGCATTTCAATTCCCCTCACGTGTTTTCAACGGTTTGATGGCTCATTTCCTTTGTGGAATAAGGGTTTATGATCATGTAATTCTAAAAACTACAGTAATGATTTTAGTTCTGTATTTTTTTTTATTTGTTTTTCTGCGTGGATGTGCTACATTTTGTTAATGCATTCATCCCTGGCAGGATTCCATGGCTCTTCACTGCATGTTAAGGTGGGTCAGACTGGTGGATGTACCTCCTGGAGCATTTCTCTGGCTGCTTGCTTATGTCTTCCTTTCTTCCTCAGCTCCTTAGGAAAAATTCTGATTCCTGTCGGGGAGTGGTGGTGCAAGGGTGTAATCGCAGCAGCTTGGGAGGCTGAGGCAGGAGGATTGCGAGTTCAAAGCCAGCCTCAGCAACGTAGTGAGGCCCTAAGCAACTCTGTGACACCGTGTCTCTAAATACAATTTTAAAAGTAAATAAATTTTAAAAAGGCTGAGGATGTGGCTCAGTGGTTAAGCACCCCGGGTTCAATCCCTGGTGCAAAAAGAAAAAAAAAAAAAACCTTCAGTTTTTTAATAATCTTGTGATTTCCTTTCCTGTTGACAAACAGATAAAACTAAAAGTTAAAATAAAGGTTGTTTTCAGCCATCCTAAAAATGACTGCTTTATTACCTTTGGGTCACCTGTGATTCTGCATGGCTGTCTAGAGAAAGCCTGCTATTTTGCATGTTTAAATCTCCCTCCAAGAGCAAGAATTACCCTGTGGCTTTTGTAAAGAAGTTGGTTTGGCATTTTTTTTTTAAATGTCTTCTTGAATTGTATGCATGCCATGAAGCAAATTGGGGAAGAGAATAATAATAATATAATAATTATAATAATAATGATGATGATGATAATATGCTGTGAATGAATTGAAACTCGTGATGGCTAGTCCTGAATTCCAATGCCAATTTTGGAAAAGCCTGCCCTTCCCTCTGGTAGCATGGGAGGGACTTTGCCAATTGCCAGGCTCTGTGGATGGAGGAAAGTGTGAGAGACGGAGATGGAGATGGAAGTGTTTCTGTGTTCTCGTAAAGAATGGGCTGACACGGTTAATAGCCAGAGGACAGGGTTGGCCGTCCAAGCAGAGAAAGCCCAGCCTAACGAAGCGGAGAGGCGAGAGACGCTCCATCACAGTCTCCTGCCCGTACACCTGGCTTCTCTTTATTAAAAATGCATTTATGTAATGATGCATTGCAGGCTATTACCCGGAACCCAGAGCGGTGCTCTCCATGGAGAGTGGATGGAAATGACCGCACAAGGAATCTTTCCTCGCCGTAGGTAATAAACCTCCATGAAGTATCGACCTTTAAAGGAAAATTGTTGGTTTTGCATATTGTGCTGGGCTGTCGGGCTTCGTTACGGACAGAGTGATGTAGCCACGTTTCCCAGCTGCTTTTCTTTTATCAAGTCATTTTTAGACAGAGCGGGAGTTTGGGGATTGCGGTAATACCGAGAGAGCATGCTGCATTGTTACAGGGAGGATTGTATCTATTATCCAATTCATGGCCTTTTCTAGATTGATTCAGTAAATCTCTTCAAAATAATCTGTCACAGTGTTTAGAATGATTTGATTCTTTTCGACCACCACGAGGAGGCAGGAATAGACTCTATGAACCCATCAGCTCCATAATATCCCTACTTGTTACAGAATTATTAATGCATTCTGGCAAAATAAGCACAGGATGTTATTCCAGAAGCTTTTCTTTTCTAATGTAATAAGGAAAAAAAAAAAATTGAGAGGGAACTCAGGTATGGTGGCCCATAGCTCTCAAATTGGCGACTCAGGAGGCTGAGGCAGGGGGATTGCAGGTTGGAGGCCAGCCTCCACAGCTTAACCAGACTTTCTCTCAAAATAAAAAATAAAAAGGGCTGGAATGTGGAAATGTATTTTTGATGGAGTATCTGTTATTTCACACCTGCAAACAGGTGAAATATAACATTCTTTGAAGCTCTGTTTGAAGCATGTCTCACTGTTTATGACCGAATGAGAGGATTTTTAGATGCATCAGAACAGCATGAGGAATAAGTATTTCCATCAGGCACATATTTCATTTCCAAAACTCTGAAAACCTAACTGAAAACTATATATATATTTGTATATGTATGATGAATTGTTGATATAATTATGTGCTGTACTTTGTACACTTATTTCTTTATAAACAATTGAAGTATTTTATAGACCATATTCAATATTATAATAGTTTATAGCTTAACAACCTACAATTAAATTGATTTTCAAGTATAACACATGAATATATTTTAATGATTTATATTTTGACATACATTTTTTATTAATTTATACAAACATTTAAATTCAAAATATAAATGAATTCACTTTAATGATTATTACCAGAAGATTAATAATTTTAATTTCCTTTTTATGTAATTGTATGTATTATACTAAGTATATATATTTTATAATATATAAACTATGGCATATATATAATATATAGTTATTATATATTATGTGAATTGAAATAATTTTATGTACTATAATAAATATAAATACTTTAATGCAAAAATTATGATGTATATAATATACAGCTATTGCATATTATGTGTACTAAAATAACTTATATATTCTAGTAAATATGCATATTTACACCATATAAACTATGATGTATACAATATATATTTTGTGTATTAATGTATTACATGTATTAAATATGTATTATATGGATTAAATTATGTATTATATATTAAAATAATTTAACATATTCTATTAAATATACATATGTATACCATATAAATGGTGGCATATAATATATAGTTATTATATATTACATGTATTGAAATAATTTTATATATTCTAGTAAATGTCCATATTTGCAATATATAAACTATAATGTGTGTTATATATACCAATTACATGTTATATGTATTAAAATGATACTATATATCCTACTAAATATGCATATTGATAATATATAAACTTTGATGTGTGTCATATATATTGTATGTTATATATTAAAATAATTGTATATATTGTAGTAGATATGCATATTTATGATATATAAACTAGGATGTATGTAATATGTAGCTAGTACATGTTATGTATATTAACATACCAATATATTCTAGTAAATATGCATATCTGTGATATATAAAAAAGAGTGTATATAATATGTAGCTCTTGTCCATTAGTTGTATTATATGCATCTATTTTGTAGAGATGGCAGCCTCTACAGATAATGCATCATATTATATTATAATATATTATAATATTATTATATTATAATGACTGTGTATGTGCAAGGTATTTTGCAGAGTTCCTTTTTTATCAAGATACTAGACTGGAATTATTCATGATATTAAGCACTTAAAACATAATAGGAACAGCCTCCTTGTAAGTGAAATAAGCTCATCACAAAGGACACAATACATTCCACTTATCTGGAATTTCCAGAGCAGGTGACGCTATAGACTAAATGTAGATTGTCTGGTGAGATTTGTTGCAAAGTACATGATTTAAGCCTCTGGGGCCTGGTTAGGGGGTGAGGAGAAAGGTCTGCAATAGATTATTCTGATATTTGCACAATCCTGTCAACAAATAAAAATGAGCATACCCGATGGACCCCTTGAAAGGCTGAATTTAAGACAATATACATACATGTCAATCAAGTTGATTGACAATTGTGATAGGATGGTTACTCAGCCCAACTCTAGATATGGTTGTCTCATTGCCCCATCTTGTTAGGAAGAGTTGAACAGCCAGGTCTGGCTTGGAGCAGAAGTTCCTTCCAGAGACACCCTGAGTGTGGTTCCTCAGTGACAGTGCTGGGGCTTCCTGGCCGTGGATTTCGTGGTGCTATCCTAGGACTTGGTTCAAAGGCTGCATTTTGGCAAGATCACCAAGCGATGGCTCGTGTGCTTCTGTTACATTTAAGAAACACTGAGGGGCTGGGCGCCGTGGCTCACGCCTGTCATCCCAGCACTTTGGGAGGCTGAGGCAGGAGGATCGCAAGTCAGAGGCCAGCCTCAGCAATGGCGAGGCGCTAAGCAGCTCAGTGAGACCCTGTCTCTACATAAAACACAAAATAGGGCTGGGGAGGTGGCTCAGTGGTCGAGGGCCCCTGAGTTCAATCCCTGGTACCAAACAAAAGAAAAAAAAAAAAGAATCACCAAGGAAAGCTCCTCACCTTCCAGGTCGGCTTTGGAAGGACGGAGCCTGTCTGAGCTCCAGCTGTTCACAGCCGGTGTAAGTGCGAGCTGTGCGGCTGGTCGTGGAGAAATCCAGCTGCACAGAGGGTCTTTTGTCTCCAGATCCCAAGTCACTCCTGCTGTGTGGCCTGTCCGTCAATGACACAGGTCAACCACCGTGGAGTCGGGTGGGTGAGCAACTCCATCTCACATTCTAACAAAACAGATGACGCTGTCGATTACGGCTTAGATGTGAGGTGTCTCCCTAAAGCTCGTGTGTGACACACTGCAAGGATGTTCAGAGGTGAAATGATTGGGTTGTGAGAGGTGTAACCTAATAGTGGATTAATCCACTTGAATGGACTAACTGGGTGGAGACTACAGGCAGGTGGGGTGTGGCTGCAGGAGGTGGTCACTGGGCTGTGCCTTTGGGGACTCTATCCTGTCCCTGGTGAGCAGAGCTCTCTCTGCTTCCTGGTGCCACGTCCTGAGCTGCTCTCCTCCTCCAGGCCCTTCCGCCATTTTGTTCTGCCTCCCCTTGGGCCAGAGCCATGGCGTCGGCCAGCCATGGACTGAACCTCTGAAATCCTGAGCCTCAAATAACCTTTTCCTCCTCTACATGGTTTTTCTTATGCCTTTTGCTCACAGTGATGAAAAGCTGACTAACGCTTGCCTGTATATACAGACTTCCTTAGAAACAGCATGCTCCCTTCTCACCTGTAGAAAAATCCTTCCAAGACCCCCAGGAGGTGCCTGAAACCTCACAGAGCACGACATCCTACATCTATACTACGTTTTGCCCTAGGAATTCATACATGTGAAGTTTAATTTATAAATTAAGCACTACACTCACAATGATGGCTAATAATAACACAGACTGTTACAATACATTACAATACAAATTTCGTGACGGTGATCTTATGTCTTCTTCTTCTTCTTCTTCTTCTTCTTCTTCTTCTTCTTCTTCTTCTTCTTCTTCTTCTTTTACTGTTTTTAAATTTATTCTAATTAGTTCTACATGACAGTTGAATGCACTTTGACACATCCCACAAACATGGAGGGTAATTTCTCATTTTTTAAAATTTTTCCTTTTTTATTCTGCCATCCTTCTCCGTTAGCCTCAAATGTTGCTGGAATGGTCCTGTAGTCCTATATGTACATAGGTAATAATGTCTGTTTTGTTCTACTGTCCTTCCTAACTCATATCTTCTCCCCTCTCTTTTCTTCCCTCTGCCTAATCTAAGGTAACTCTATTCTTCCCTAGTTCTCATCCCTTATTGTGAATTAGCATCTGCATATCAGAGAAAACACTTGGCCTTTGCTGTTTGGGAACTGGCTTATTTCAATTACAATAATGTTCTCCAGCCACATTCGTTTATCTCCAAATGCCATCATTTCATTCTTCTTCATGGCTGAGTAATATTCCATTGTGTATATATACCACAGTTTCTTTATCCATTCATCTATCGAAGGGCACCTAGGTTGGTTCCATAGCTTAGCTCTTATGAATTGAGTTGCTATGAAGGTTGAAGTGGCTGCGTCACTGTACTATGCTGATTTTAAGTCCTTTGGGTGTAGACCAAGGAGTGGGATGGCTGGGTCAAATGGTGGTTCCATTCCTAGTTTTCTGAGGAATCTCCATACTGCTTTCTAGAGTGGCTGCACCCATTTGCAGTCCCACCAGCAATGTGTGCATGAACCTTTTCCCCACGTCTTTGCCAAATTTATTGTTTCTTGCGTTCTTGGTGATTTCCATTCTGACTGGCGTGAGATGGCATCTCAGTGTAGCTGTAATTTCCATTTTGTGAATTGCTAGCGACGTTGACCATTCATATATGTTTTGGGAAGGGCTTCTTCAGTTCCTTTGCTCATTGATTGATTGATTGATTGATTGATGTGAAGTTTTTAGGTTCTTTATATGCTTGATGTAGACCACGCCCACCAGCATAGCCCTTTCCATCAGTCAAGGTGGACCAACAAGAAAACACTGAGGATCCTACCTGGCCTCCTATCTGGCCCCTGTGCCCCAACCAGCACGGGATAGAAAATGAACCATCCTCCCCGACATCCTCAGATTAGGACGAGCCATTATAAAGTCTTCAAGGACACGCAGTTCCATTATATTTTTAATTACCTCTCATTGCAAAAGCTATATCATTAAAGAGAAGCTCTAAATGGCCTAATGCAACGAGAGGATGGATCATTTTCATTGGTATGTACTTGCATGAAAATCGAGAATACCAAATTGTGTAAGGTTCTTCCCAGATTGAGATGATATTGCATTACTCATGAACTATTGAAATCTTGTCGAAAGGTGAAATTGTACCTGCACATTACGCAGAATCCACAGAGAAAATGGTCCCTATTGGAATCTCTGCATATCGCTGTGCTCACCCCACAAGCAAACAACTGGAATCCCATTAATGAGATCACCCAGGGATGGATAGGTGCATTAATATTTAAAAGGCACTTGCCAAAAGAAGTATATTAAAGGTTTTATGCTTTGACACCATAATTATAGCAAAAAAATCAGTATGAAGCTTGACCTTTATCTTGTGTCTGTGACGTTGTTCGTGAAACGACTTTCATTGTTTAGTTACTAATGAAATTCCTGCCATTTAGTCATAATGCAGTTACTAATGAAATTCCTCCATTTAGTCATAATGCAGTTGGATGCCAATTAAAATTACATAAATTGTCCCACGGGAGGAAACAAAGCAAGTCCCTTTTGCTGGATGAAGAAGAAACAAGCTTTCAATATAAAGATGCAAATAGGTAAAAACCTGGGTGGGGAAGTGGAGACCACGTCCGTAGCGATCAAAATGATGTTGAAATGGGTCTACACACGCTCGCCCCAGGAAAACTCAGAGCGACCAAAATCCGGGGTGGAAATAAGCCATCGCTCCATGTTGTGAGATAGTTAATCCACTTAGAGGTGGTGTTTCTAAAGGTTCTGGCGTCTGAAAACAACTTCAAAGCACACCAAGCCAAGGGGACAGATGGACATAGAAAGGAGCAAAGTCCACAGTCTTACCGGGAGATTTCAATTCGCTTGTTTTAACAACTGGAAGAAAAATAATACTTAGAGTTATATGTGAGTCTTCAAAGGAGCCTAAAGCGACTTCTTTACTGATCTTACTGGGATTGAACCCAGGGGCCCTCGACCACTGAGCCCCCTCCCCAGCCCTATTTTGTGTTTTATGTAGAGACAGGGTCTCACTGAGTTGCTTAGGGCCTCGCCATTGCTGAGGCTGGCCTTGAACTCATGATCCTCCTGCCTCAGCCTCCCTAAGCGCTGGGATGACAGGTGTGGCCACCGCGCCAGGTGCGATTGATCTTTTACAAGAGCAGAATCTAGATTCTTTTTCAAGGGCACATGGAGCATCCTCAGAGAGAGGTCACTAAGAACCAAAAAGCAAGCATCGATTAATGCCAACAAATTCTAATCATAGAAAATGTGTTCTCTGACCATAGTGGAATGAAATCAAGGAAAAAAGAAAAAAGAAAAAAAACTAGAGTAACTGGATGTGCTGGTACATGTTTATACTCCCAGCCATTCTGGAGGCTGAGGCAGGAGGATTACAAGATGGAGGCCAGCCTCAGCTCCTTAGCAAAACCATAAGCAACTTAGTGAGATCTTATCTCAAAATGAAGAATAAAAATGGCTGGGGATGTGTCTCAGTGGTTAAGGACCCCTGGGTTCAATGCCATGTACAATAAATAACTGAACGAAGAAAAAAAGAAGGGAAGAAGAAAGGAAATAAATAAGTCAATAAGTCTGGGCTAGAAAAATCTCTGGAAAATTCTTATATATTTGGAAATTTATCACCCTGGGTCAAACACATAAATGCAAAGGGAAATTAGAAAGTATTTTTAATTCAATGATATTAAAAACCACAACAGAACAGTGTTTTTGTGCCTATGTTGATAAGTTAGGGGAGAAATTTAGGGGTGAAAGCCTAGATTGGCAAATTGTCCTCAAAAAGAGATTCCTGGAGGACACAGAAAATCAGAGCAGGATGAAACCACAGTACATTCAATCAGGACAAGGTCAGGATCAGAGTGCAAATGAGCAAAAGAGAAAGAGAAGTTCCAAGAAGCATCTCTAAGAAGATCGATAGAATCTTCCTATTTCTAGCAAAAAGGGAGAAGTAACTCAATCATCAGCTGCAGAGCCAAGAGAAGGGGTCTCTGTGCCATTTCAACTGGCAGCAATTTAATAGCAAGAGCATATCAGAGCCGAGCGCAGTGACGCATGCTTGTCATCAGAGGTGAGGAGGCTGAGGTTGGAGGATCGCAAGTTTAAAGCCAGCCTCAGCAAAAGCGAGGCCCTAAGCGACTCAGTGAGACCCTGACCACATTTTTTTAAAATTTTTTTTTTTTTTTTTTTGGTACTGGGGATTGAACTCAGGGGCCCTCGACCACTGAGCCACCTCCCCAGTCCTATTCTGTGTTTTATGTAGAGACAGGGTCTCCCTGAGTTGCTCAGGGCCTCGCCAAGATGCTCCAATTTGCAAGCAGATGGAATCACACTGACATGGCATCGCATGTGACACTCAGAAATGCATATCCGTGCAGGGTTTTCCTCATTATCTTTTCCATATTTTCCTTTCTTTTCTTTATTTTTTTGCACCAGGGATTGAACCCAGGGCCACTCATCCACTGAGCCACCTCCTCAGCCCTGTGTATTTTTTTATTTGGAGCCAGAGTCTCACTAAGTTGCTCAGAGCCTTCCTAAGTGGCTGAGGCTGGCCTCCAACTTGCCATCCTCTTGCCTCAGCCAAGTGCATTTACAGGTGTGCACCAACCACGTCTGGCTGTATTTTTTTTTTGCACTAAAATATTAATAATGTAAATTTTTATCTTAACCATTGTTAAGTATTCAGTTCAAAGGTACTAAATGCCTCCTTGATGTAAGCACCATCCCCTTCCAAAAATGTTAAAAGAAGTTGGACATCGTGTCCTGGGTTTCTTGGCTATTTGTACATCTTCCTTCTAGAAATGGATGTTAATGTTATTTACCACTTTTTAAATTATTTTCTTTCCTTTTCTTTAATCCTTTTTAAAGCATTCTCCATGCATTTTACATAATACGTTCTTTTTCTCATAAATAATTTGAAAAAAAAAACTTTTTTGGTACCAGCGATTGAACTCAGGGCACTCGACCACTGAGCCACCTCCCCAGCCCTATTTTGTGTTTTATGTAGAGACAGGGTCTCACTGAGTTGCTTAGGACCTTGCCGTGGCTGAGGCTGGCTTTAGAATTCGCAATCCTCCTGCCTCAGCCTTCCACATATAAGTGAAAACAGTTGACTTTTGTTTTTTTGGGATTGACTTATTCCATTTAGCATGAGAGTCTCCAGTTTTATCCATTTACCTGCAAATGCCATCGTTTCATTCTTCTTCATGGCTGAGTAATATTCCACTGTGTATATGCACCACATTCTCTCTATCCATTCATCTGTTGAAGGGCACCTGGGTTGGTTCCATAGGTTGGCTATTGTGAGTTGAGCTGCTATAAACATGGAAGTGGCTGCGTCACTGTAGTGTGCTGATTTTAAGTCCTTTGGGTGTAGGGAATGGAAGGCAGGGAGCGGGGTGGGAATGGGAGAGACAGTGGAATGAACTGGACGTCGCTTTCCTGTACTCATACATGATTACACGACCAGTGAAACTGTACATCGTGTCCAGCCACAAGAATGGGATCCAAATGGTCATGGCTTGCACCCCATGTATATCATGTCAAAAGGCACAGAACTGTCACGTGTGTCTAATAACAACAAACAAAACAAAAGAATCCAAGTTCTCCATTTTATAGACAATGAGCTCATATGAACGTACATTTTTTGAGCCTGAGAAAGACCTGAGAGATCTGCAGAGTTCACGTTTTTCAAAACTGGAAATAAGCCCCCGGGCTATTGGAAGATTGCAGAAAAACTATTTTCGCTTTAAGACACAGAGTCACCAGCTCGTTTAGGTTCGATACGATTATCATTATTTTTTTTAACCTCCGTTCATGCTCCTGGGCTTGGAACGGCATTATCTCCCAGTAAATCTGAGCTTAGCAGACAATATCATAAATGGAGGACGCATTTCCTGTGTGCATAGTATCACGTCTTGTTCCAGAATTTTCTCTTCTCTTTCCTTTTTTTAAAAATTTGCACTGCTGGGGACTTCAACCCCGAGGGTCACGTGCTGTACAACAGCCACCTGGATTATCTGGTATTTACAGCTCAGCGTACATTCTCCCACCTGTGCTGCAAATCAACGCAATCCGATCACACCTTGGAAAGTTCCACGGATGGCCTTCTGCTTTGCCATTTGAATAATGCCGCCCAATAGTCTTGAAAACTTTAATACAGATTTGGAAGCGTGAGCACCGTACCTGCAGTCTTCCTTGACTTTAAGAATCAATATTGCATTGATTTAGACACCATTAAAAATTTGGCCATTGGGTGATCATCATTTGCGGCTCCAGTGTTAACACAATCAAAAATAGAATTAGGATTTTCTATTCTATTGTGGTTTTCCTGATAAAAATCCGAAAGCCCCAAATCAGCGCCCATTCTGGAACATCTAGGAGACCCTCGAAAGCCCCCCGTGTCAACGCTAGCTTTCGTGTAACAGAAGAGCATCTCACACGACTGCATCTCACTTTCTCAACAAAGCTGGAGACGGTTCCAGACGCAATCCCTCACGGAGGGCTTTTCAGAAGTCAGTTAAATGTTATGGTCTTTATCATCGTCTTTATAGAAGTTGCGGAAACCTCTGGAGAAGTGAATTAAAGTTGATCTTTTTGCTTGTGATAAAATAAGGAACATCTTATTTTACCTAAGGGGAAGACTTTAAAATGACTTTTAAAGTAAAAAATCATAAAAGTTAAAAAGAAAAAAAGAAAGAAAAAAGAAATCCAGAGAGATTAACAGTAGTTTTTTTCTCTTATCCCTGATACACCAACACAGACACACCCACTGAAAACAGAGGTGGTATGTATGTCGGAGATGCACACGTGCACACACACACACGCACACAAACACAATATTTTTATTCACTGTTTTTTACCTTTTTTTTTTTCTATGTGAGCCAAGTGCAACTGATAGTAACAACTCCCAGGATGAAAAGTTCATTCTGGCTCACGGCTTGATGACCAGCCTGTGGTCCACTGGCTCTAAGGCAGAAACATGGCGGAAGGGCATGGTGGCGGTCCAGTTTACGGTAGCCAGGAAAAAAGAGAGAGAGACAGAATAGGGTCCCCTTACAGCAAACCACCAATGACTTACCTCCTCCAGCCATGTCTCACCTGCCTACAGTTACCACCCAGTGAATGCACTTGAATTAATCCCGCCAATGGATTAATCCATGGATGAGGCTCCAGTTTTCATAATCCAATCATTCCCTCAAATCCCCGTCTTTGAACTTTGCTGCATGACCTAACACATGAGCTTTTCACAGAACATTCCAGATATGAACCATAAACTCAATGATAAGAAAGCTCTCCCTATCCATAGCTGTGGTGTGTCAATCCTCTCTGGGCAAATTTTGAATCCATTTCCTAAAGATGGAGATAGAAACCATTCTTCAGCCAGGTATGGTGGTGGACGCTTGTAATCCCAGCACTTTGGAGGCTGAGACAGGAGGATCACGAGTTCAAAGCCAGCCTCAGCAACAGCGAGGTGCTAAGCAACTCAGTGAGACCCTGTCTCTACATAAAACACAAAATAGGGCTGGGGATGTGGCTCAGTGGTCGAGGGCCCCTGAGTTCAGTCCCCAGTACCAAAAAGAAAAAAGAAACCATTCTTCAATGTCATCCTTGGCACACGGTGGGATGAATCCCCCAACCTTATCCCTGAGTGAAGCTCAAGACTTCTATTCACATATTGATTTTCTAAACAGCCCAAACTCCATTTTTTATGAGCTCTTCTCCAGCCAGACTGAAATGGAAATGTGGATCAGAGTTGGTCTTGTGGGTGTAGAAGGATTTTTGAACTGTTCATTTTCATAGCAATTCACTGTGTGATGCCCCAAATGTCTGTCCCCACAGCCACAAAAACCTATGAGCATCTCTGATGCTTTAGATGAATTGACTTATTTGAGTTTCATTAGAAATTTTCCCTGTGAATATGATTTTTCTCTCCAAGTTATGATTAATTTGTTTTTTTTAGCAGCTGGGTTCTATCTGGTGGTTTCTCTGAATTCATTGATGCCTATAAGGTAAAGGAATAAATATTAATTGACTTCGGTGTATCCAGGATAACACATTGAATCACTGAGTTTCTTTCTTACTGTTTTGTGAAATTTTCAATCTTGGCTCCAAAGCTCATAATATAAAAAAGATGGAATTAAACTGGAGTTTGCCAAGAATTTATTTGGGCCTGATGTCTACATAAATATGTAGTGAGGTGACAGGAACCTTTCAAAAATGCTTGTAGTGTGTTCATTTTGTAATGCTCAAAGAACCGTTAAGCACTGTTCTTCCTACTTTTGAATACATTTTAGGAAATATGAGGAGTTTATTTATCAAGATGCATCATAGACACAAATATTAAATTTGGTGATATTTTAGAACAAAATTGTAAATTGAAATAAAATTGACCATTCTTGCCTTGAATTTTCTTTTTGCATCCTCAGTGTGCATACTGAGTTGAGCCTTCTGGTCAGCCAGAACTCTGAAACTAACATTCTCCTTCAAATATCTGCAGATTGCCAGTAAATATTTTTTTAAAGTGTTGGGAAAATGCAAAATTCTACAAATAATTGTTACTGTAAATTTTTGTCCAAAAAGAAAGACAACACAGTCACCTTCAGGAACCTATAAGGACCACAGGTAAATTTTTGTCTCTGGAAGTTGTTACGAATCATCCACATCAACATCATCACCATCTCCATCTCCATCATCATCTTCACCATGATCTTAAGGATTTTCTTTATCATCACCACCACCATCACCATGATTACCACCATCATCACCATCACTACCACCACCATCACCACCATCATCACCATCACTACCACCACCATCACCACCATCATCACCATCACCACCATCATCACCATCACCATCACCACCATCACCACCATCACCATCACCATCACCACCATCACCACCATCACCATCGTCA
>PVHX01030882.1:0-15401 GCA_004024805.1 Geosciurus inauris | reverse complement strand
AAAAAAAAAAAAAAAAAAGGTGGTTTTCTGTTGTTTGCTTTGCTTTGTTTTTGTGGAGCTGGGGATTAAACGCAGCACCTCATACATGCTAGGCAAGTGCTCTACCACTGAGATACATCCCAGGCCTAAAAGGTTGTTATTTGAAAAAAGAAATTGTTTAAGAACTCCAGAGGGCTCAGAGAGCAGGACCTGCTCTGCTGCCTGGGGTCCCTGGTCACCACGTTTGTCACTCATGCAGGATCAGGAGACCATGGTCCCAGTCCAGAGGGGTGGCCTTTGAAGAGTGACCCTGGGATGTCTCACATGCAGGACACCTGGAACACGCCACTTCCCCCAGTGTGCTCACCCGGCACCTCCGTGGGGCAGCTTCAGAATCCAGTGTCCACGTCCAGACCCCCGGTTCATGCACATCCACAGGCCCAGGGAGCCAGAGGACGTGCTCAGGGTGAGGGCTGGAAGAGGCAACAGAAGGCGAGCCAGCTGCAGGGAGGGTCCCCCAGGTCACTCACTTCCCACCACAACCCTGACCACGCTGCCCAGTGAAGCCACCGCTCTAGCCACTGGCTCCCAGCCCAGCTTCCCCACGGCAAGCTTGTCCCAGCAAGGCCAGGCCTCTGCCATCTTACTCCTTGCTGAGTTCCAAGCTCAGTGCCTGGCACACAGCACGTGCCCAGTCAACATGAGGACGAGGAAACACTCACTTAATGAGCACCACAGAGCCCAAGGGGGCATGTGGCAGGCCAATAGCACTTGCTCCAGGCTGACATTCTACCTTGTGGGGGACAGAACAGTGGCCACCAGGTGCTACACAGAGACAGCAGCTGCATCTGTGAGCTCAGTTTGTCCTGGGACAGTGGCCCTGGTGGGCTGCAGTGAAAGCCCCACTGGATCTGCTGTTCCAGGGCTTAGCTCCAGCACCTCCACACCCAGGCTCCTCCCTTTCCCAAGCCATGCTGGGTACTGCCCCACCATCCAGCAGAGCACCAGGCAGAGCTGTTCCTTGCCCACATTCCTGGCTCCTGGGTCCCCAGAGCAGGCAGATGCTAAAAGGCAGCCTCCTGCACTTCTGCTTGGCCACAGCCACATAATTCCTGATGGGTCACGAGAGCTTGATCAGCCCAACAGGCCTAGAAGCAGAAACCAGCAGAGACCATCCTAAACCAGGGCTGTCTGCAAGGAAAACTGGATCCACAAAGCCTATCAGAGAGTGTCAGAAAGTGATTACCCAGGACCTCAAAAAGCAAGCAAGCAAGCAAGCAAGCAGCCAGCAGCCGCAAGACAGCTATAAAGCAACCCAGAAAGGGCGTGAGCAGGTGGAACGTGTAGTCAGCCAGCCACACTGCCACCCAGACTTCAGTGAAAAGGACAAGAAGGGACATTAAAATGAGAGCAGAGCCCCAGGGTGACAGACTGTTGTGCATTCTCATTCCTGCCTGCCGGAATCTCATGTGACACCCATTCCGTGACTTAAGCTCCCTCCTCTTTCAGCCAGTATCTGGTCATATGAAAATCAGGACAGAGTTGGCTAGTCACTGGTCAATCCCTGCAAGGCCAGGCCTGTCCCCACCAAGGCCCTTCCACCTGCTGGCCTCCCAGTCAGCTAGCACCCCCACCCAAAACCCTCAAAACCCAGGTTCATACGGAGCCTCTTAGGAAGCTGGCCTGCTGTTAGGTGTTTGAGGCTGGGGCTGGAGGACATGGGGCAGCCGGTGCCAGTGCTCAGGACACATACCTCCCAGGACCCTCCCTGGGATAGCGCTCCTGGATAGCAGCCCTATGCCCCTGAGGCCACCTGTCCCCATTCCCTGCACCTCCTGGGGTACCCACAGTAGGGCCCATACCTGGAAGTGCTGTTGGGGGCCCCTCATGCCACAGGTGCCCAACCCAGCCTGTCCCCATACGGACACAGGCTCTCTGGGGGACACTCCAGCCAGGAATTCCCAGTCTTCAATGTTTATTGCTGGAAAAATCACCCATGGAACACCTTCTGGGCCTGCGAATGTGCCAACCAGTGACAACAAGCATAAGGCGTGAGGTGCAGTCCTGGCCCCAGGGTGCTCAGCTTGTCACCGAGAGCAGGACCTCGACCCAGCACAAGCTGAGTCCCTGGAATACATGACAGAAAAGAATCTGAGCATACGCCAGATTTACGTAAGAAGGCAGATACACATTCAACGAGAATGCAGGCCCTCACCAGAGGGAGAGCAGCAGCCCTGATCTGAGGTGTTAGTACCTGCAGAGGGCCAGGAGCTGGGGCTGCATCGGAGGGGCGTCAGGACAGAGTCCAGTGGCTTCTGCACCAGTTTCCCGGCACTTATGCGCTGACTTCCCTTCATGTCATTTTGCACGCGAGGCAGCAGCCAAGGAGGAAGGCCGGTGCGCACCACTCCTTGTTCTGCACGTCCTGGGGCTGTGGGTGTCCTGTGAACTCCAGCACTCATGGACGCTCTCTTTTGAGACTCATAGTATCTTTTTTGTATCCTCAAATTCCTATCTCAAGCTCAACAGAGCCCTGCCAGTCTTCGGAGCAAAGCTACCCTCTTCAGAGGCCATGCCCAGCTGCTAGAACAGGAAGGCAGCCCTAGGTCTCCTGAGGGCTCTGTGTTTAGCTCAAAGCACCAGGGGATCTGGCCATCAGTAACCACACACAGTGTCTGACGCCACCCCACAGGTAAGGAGACCAAGGCTTTGGAGAGGGCATGCACAGCTGGCTCCTGGGCCCTACATACAAGTCCTGGACTCATCCAAACTCACAGTCCACATGTTCCCCAACACGGCAGGTCCTCCTAACAGCAACCCCAGCCTCCTTGGGGCTCACGGCCAGTGCTAGAAAGGAATCCTACAGGGATGGGCCAAGTCTGCTGAATGCCATCAGTCTTGGGTAGCTGTTGCTCATTACACCTTCATCCCAAAGCTGAAATGCATCAAGACTACAAAAGAATATAGCACCCAATGGAGTAAAGATGTCTCTGAATTAGGAAGTCCTCAAGAGTGAATTCAATAGTCCTATCTGAACCAGGTATGTGCAATACCACCAGTAATCACAGCTACTCAGGAAGCTGGAAGGAGAACAGCAAGTTCAAGGCCAGCCTCAGCAACTAGTAAGGCACTGCCTCGAAATAAAAAATAAAAAAGCCTGGGTGTAGCTCAGTGGCACAGCACCTGCTTGCATGTGTGAGGGTGAGTTTGATCCCTAGTACTGCAAAAAGAAAAAGTCCTATGTGGGTGCAGCAAGGCCACCAGATCTGTACACAGCCATCTCTTCCCCTGACGTAGGCTTCAGGTGCACAGCCTCAAACATATGGAAGGAAACAGTTTCTTAAAATTCACCCCTGATTTATACAGTGCTGAACTGTCGCTCCGACCAATGCTTCCTAAGCTCCCACCAGGCCCCAGCCCAGCCTCAGCCCTTCAGGAAACCAGTCTGATACAGAAGGCAGAGGAGTCAACACCAGTAAAAAGTATTCCAACAGGGCCAAGGAAAGGGGATCCAAGACAACATGCTTGTGCAGAGCACAGTGGGACAGCTTTGGGTCCTGCCAGCAGATGCCACCTCACCCCCAGACCTCAGGGACTGCCCTGGGTTGAGGGAGGGTCCTGCCATGGGAAGCCCCATGGCACAACCTGTCCAGCAGAGTAGAAAGGCCCTGCCCCCTTGCCTGATGGGAGGTCACCCTGAAAGGCCACTCAGCTCTGAGGCCTTGGAGGGCTTGGGGGTCAGCTGGACCCTCACCTGAGACTGCTGCAGCTCAGCCTCCCCTGTGCCTGGCCCCGCTCCCTTCCCTTCCTTCCAAAGGCCTCCTCCTCCACGAGTGCCCACAGGCTAACCTCCCTCTGCAAGTCTGCTCCCAGAAGACAAGGGACCTGGAGCAGGAAGCAGACACTGGGCCATTGGCCCTCCCTGCAGGAAGTGCACACCTGCTCACATGACACAGGTACAGACTCACTGCCTCACTCTGCCCTGTTCCCTGCCACCATCCTGCATCAGCTGCCTTACGGGTGCCTCCTGCCCAGGCCCAGCAGATGTCTGGAGGGCCTCTGAGGGGCTCTGCCTTAGACCTGTGGGCCTCCCTCACCTGTGCACTTGCTGTGACATGTCTGCGGGTGCCGCCACGGCGCTGCGGACAGCTTTCCATTCACTGTTCTTGCTTTGTGGCCCTGTCCCCTCCTTTGTGCTTCAGCTAAACTGATGGCACTCCAGGGACCTCTTCTTGCTGCCCCCTCCTGGGCGTTACCCACCAGGACCTACCATCCCACTGTGGGCCCTGCAATACTTCGCACGCTCCCAGTCAGCCTCAGCCCAGGCCAAGGACCGAGGACCAGCTCCGACCCGTCCAGGCACTGCATCCAGGGCTCCCATCAACTTGGTTCTGAGGCCACTCTTGCCAGAGTTGCTGATTTCATTATCTGCACAGAAACTGTTGCTGGACTGGCACACACCCCAGCTCTCCTGCCCACCAGTGCTCCCCGCCTCCCACGCCTTTCTCTGACTTTGATTTTCTCCTGGAGCACATCTTCCAGTACTTCTGAGGCAAGCATTTGGGGGCGGTTGCTTTTTTGTCTCCATCTGACAGTCTTCCATTGCATTCTCCTCTATGACAGGTGGCTCAGCAAGGCACAGGGTTCTGCCCTGGGTTTGCTCCCTGAGAAGATCTCCCTTCTCAGACCTCTGGGCTTAAGCCTTCACCTGCCCACTGTTATCCTACGAGGCCTCAGCCTTTTCCCTCGGGCCTCTAAGACATGTTCTGCAGTGCAAAGGTTTGAACATGGATCATGTCCTCCAAGGGGCCGTTGTGATTGAGGGCTTGGTCTACAGGGTGGCACTGTTGGGAGTGAGTGGGGTCTTCAGGAGGTATGGCCTAGACAGATGTCCTTAAGTCATTGGGGGTCATGCCCTTAGAAAGACTGTGGGCCCCCATCTCTCCTGACTCCCTGTTGTGACAGAAGCCCCTACACACACCCTCCATGATGTGCCACCATACAGCCGTCACCAGAGGCAAACCAACAGGGCTGTCTGATCGCAAACCTGAACCTCCAAAACTGTGAGCCACACAGACCTTTTCTCTTTATAAAGTTAGCTGCTTTGGGCATCTTGTCATCATGACAAAGGCTGACTCGCACCTGCAGTTCCGCCCACGTGGCCAGCTGTATTCAGCACCCCGTATCCCACTTGGGACTTTGCTTACTGAACCTGATCACTCAACTCAGGAAGTTCCTGGCCATGAGATGATGCTCCCTTCACTCTGCTCCTGCCCTGAAGGCCCTCAGGTGCACCTTGAGCCTCCTCCTTGCCGCAGAACCTCCCACAGTTCCCCTTACTTCCCTGCACTGCACCCAGCGATTTCCCCAAACCTACCTTCCAGATCCTGACTCCTGCTTTGGCTTCTTAACCCACTCAATGGAGTGGCTTCTGCGTTCTTAATGCAGTTCCCATCTTCTTTGTTTCTGGAGGCTTCCTTTGCCTCCTGCTTGAGAGGGGCCTGTGGTGCCCAGCCTCCCGTCTCTTGGACTGGTTCGAGCTTACCACCTCAGTTCCCAGACTCTGTTCATTCCTCTTAGTTGCTGATCCTTGCTCTTGGAAGCCACCTTCCTGTGTGTTTTGCAGTTTTTGAACCCTGCTTCAGAAGTGTGCCAGGAGGGCCCCTCTGGGACAGTCAAGAGTTTCATACTGTCAGGTGCCCCACGTCCCCTTAAGTACTAACCTGGCACACAACAAAGAGCAGGGCTTTCCAGAAGCCCCGCAGGCTGAGCTCTGCCTCACCCTCTCTCCAGTCCTCCCCA
The DNA here is from genome assembly GCA_004024805.1 of Geosciurus inauris. NCBI lineage: Eukaryota > Metazoa > Chordata > Mammalia > Rodentia > Sciuridae > Geosciurus > Geosciurus inauris. Next base: position 9,620 of record PVHX01030882.1, on the reverse strand, counting down.
GCTGGAAATGGATGCCCTATCCAGCCCTGAGCACACTCCTTCTCCACTCTATTCCCCTCTCCACTAGCTCCCCCAGTACTCACCCTTCTTCCCCTTCTCCATGGAGGAGTGGCATTGACAGCCCATCCCCGTGAGTGAGTGGGGACTGGCCATGGAAGTGACACTGTGCTGTGTGACTTTCAAGCTAAGCCTGGGACCCACCCACCACTTCTGCTCTACTGCCCTGAGACCATCCAGTAAATACTCTCAATTCACCAGCTATTCAGGAGGCTAAGGCAGGAAGATCACAAGTTCAAGGTTAGCCTGGGTGATTTTGCGAGACCCTATCTCAAAATAACAAATAAAAAAGACTGGGGATGCAGCTCAGAGGTAGAGCACTTGACCAGCATGAGTGAGGCCCTGGATTCAACTCAATCTGCAGAACCACAAAAAAAATCTCGACTCGGTGCTTGGGCTGAGGCTTGGTATGTCCAGCATGCACACAAGGCCCTGGGTTCAATCCCTAGCACAGCAAAAAGGAAAGAAAAATCTTTAAAAATCTCAACTCAGCCTCTGGAAGGATACAGATCATGGCAAGCCACCCAGCTATCAGCTACACTAGCCCTGTGGATCTGTGAGGTCCAAAAGTACCATCCAGTCCAGCTGAAGCTTTACTCCATTGGACCATGATGCCAGAGGAGCCCCACCAGCCAGCAGACATCCCAAACAGTTGGCACAGTTGGCAAAGGCACCCAGGCCTGGGTGATTTCCTGCAGCCACAGGGTGGGCCTCAGTACCCTCTTGTTTCTGGCACTGGGACAAATGTCTTCTCTCTTTCCATCTCAGGACTCGAAACCTTATTTCTGTGCCTTTTTCCCATATCTTCAGGGCCCATGGTGGGGAGGTCTACCTGCACACCATCTGCCCTGTAGCAGGAACCAAGTCCAACTGTTCCTTCTGGGTAGGCATTGCATGGGCACCCCAAACGTGCCAGTCCAAACCCCATCTCCTGCCCCACACCCACCAGCCCCTCCTCTGTGCTGCCCATTCTGCAAACTGCACCACCTCTCCCCACGCAGGCCCCAGTCCATCCTCTCACTGGAGTCACACCTGCTTCCAGCCTTGCCCCTCTCCCCAGTGGGCCTGGAGGAACCCCCAAACAGCTGTCCTATCATGCCCCTTCCTCCTCGCACGTGATGCATCCCTACCTGCAGCCAGCCCAACCTGCAGCCAGCCCAACCTGCAGCCAGCCCACCGGCCCATGCTCCAGGCACACAGGGTCTTCAGCAGGACCGCAACATCTCAGGGGCTGCCCTGCCACGGGCAGAGACTCCAGCCCCAGCTGGCTTCTGTCCTTCACCCTGGCTGAGCGCCCACCCCTCTGAGACCTGCTCAGGCACAGGCCTGCAGCGATGCAAAGCCTCCAATCTTCCCACCTGCCACCCCAGACTTGAGCTCAGTGCCACACACAGCTGGGCAGCTCTCACGTGAGTGGCTCCTGGGATGAGGGCAGCTTTAGAGGTGTGATGGAATTAGCCCCTAGTGCTCAATCCCAGATGCCAGATTCCTTCACTGTTGTCTTCCAGAAAACCCAGGCAGTGGCAGAGGCTAAGCAGGGACACACAGGTCAGAAGGGAGAAGATCCCCAGGTGTGACTCAGCCAGTGGGCTGAGTTACCACAGGTCACACCTCTGTGCCTACCCATCCATCTGCTGACACACTTAGGCTAGGTCTGCCTTCTGGTGTTGATCGAGTACCGCCGTGAATGTGGGTATAGTTTCAGATCTATCTGGCACTGATACAGCTGATTCTGCCTTCAGCCTCTGTTCAACAGTCACACTATCGCACAGGACAACTGGAAACACTCTTGAAAACTGAAATCGAGGAGAAAGATGACTGACCTAGGTATCCTGTTCCTGGATGGGGTATGCCTGCCCAATCTCCCTGAAAAGCCCACCTACCACCCCATAGAGTGGCATGAGGGGGGCACGGCTCAGAAAAACCCACCTCAGCCAAGACTTAAAGGGCCAGCATGCAGAGCTCAGAGGACCTCTGCTTCTTGGCCATGAAGGGGGCACCACTTGAATTGCCCTCAACATCCCCCCCTCCATACAGCACAAAAACAATGAAAAATGGAAGAGCTATAAAATACTTACTGTAGGAAAGAAAAAATCATTCTATTCATCTTACCCAACTACTCTCCATAAATTACCATAATATAAAATGTTCTATTCTACTTCTGCTTAATCTATGCAGATCAGTAGAGGGAAAAATCCATTCATTTTTGTCTTTTTCCTTCAAACACTTGAATTGCCCATTAATATCTAAGTTTCTTTGTAATCCAACTGTGAAAAGTACAAAAGCAACTGTTTCACTAAGTGGGACCCATGTAAAAACTGGTGACAGCTACAGTCCTGTCCTCTAGCAGAGGAGACTGCCTTCCATGTAAGGGACCAAGCTTATGCCTGCCAGCTCTGGGGCCCGACAGGCCCAGTTCTGCTCCTTCCAGCAAGTCAACTTGTCCTCCCTGAGACTTCGTTTGTAAACCAGGCTACATTAGGAGAGTCCAAATGTTGACAACCCAAACCTCTGTGTTTTAACCAACACCAATTATCTCTCCCACCCACAACATAGCCCAGGGTGGGTGGGTGGCACAAGATGGCAGTGTGTCCCAAGCTGACACTTGTGCCCAGCTTCTTCACCTCCAGCCCCTGTCACCTCACGGTCCTGGAGTCTTCCACTGGATCCTGAGCACCTGGCCAACAAACAGGGGACAGAAGCCATAGGAGGGCCCCTGAAGAGGTTTGGGGGCCAGGCCTGTTATGGTGGACCCACTGCTCAAGTTTACCCAGTCACTCAACAATCCCTCCTTTCACTCTCAAAAGACCTTGCAGAAGTAGCTAGAAGCCGTGATGGCCTCTGGGCTCCAGGAAGAACCCTGAGGAACTGAATGGCGGTCCCGTAACAAGCCCACACCTTCCTGCCCTACTCTCAGCTCTGCTGACATAGAGGGAACTCATTCGCGAGCTTCTGCTATGAGCCTTTGCCCACAACAGCTCCACAAGGCAAGTCCAATCACTCCCACTTGGCAGCTAGGACTGCTGAAGCATGGGGGTGGGAGGGGGAGTGCAGGGATCCCCACCCAGGCCCTGGAGCAGAAGTCCTGCTTCCCTGTCTCGGCTCTAGAAGCAGCTCTGGCAAGAGCAGCCTCCAGACAAGTTAAAGTGGGAGAAGCCCTTAACACCCACAGCTGTCTTTGCATTGATTTCTCTGTGAGCTGGAATCGGCTCACCATAACCCACCTTCACAGGGTCCAGAGCACACCAATTCTGGGTCGTGGATGCATGATGCCCTGATTACAATGAGACAAAGCCATGGTAGCCACTTAGGGCTCTTGGGTGTGTGCACCTTTGCATATTTAAAGCAAAGGAATCTTCAATTCTGGGAATTCTTGGTGGCTCAAACCAGGCACTAAAAAATCCTTAAATTACCCATTTATCCTCTTAAAGTTGAATGCACTTACCTAAAACCTCCCCATTTTAGGGGAGTGTGTGGCTGGCTTCCCTCCCCTTCCCTCCCCTAGGCAACCAGCCTGCTGGACACCAGAATTCAAGTGCCAATGAAGAGAAGCCTGGCTCCGGGCCTGCGATTTGCCCATCTAACAGAAACCACATCACACACTTCCAGTAAGCACACAGCTCTGACTGGGAAACACAGAGCCCAGTGATGATCACACAGCAAATGACGCTTCCCTGTCTGTGGCTCCCCTTGCAAGTACCCTGGTACAAGGGAGGCCCACGAAGCCTCATGCTCCCCACCACACACAGAAACCACAGCAATGCCTAGGCAATGAGACCAGTTTCCCGCTGAGAACCCCTCCCTTGACACTAGGGTAGGGTCTGCAGAGCCACCTTAAGGGTGGCAGGGTCCCAGGTCCCTGGGCCACAGAGATGGGCATGCAGAGCCAGCCACCCACCTGACTCAGCACTGCCGAGCCCTGCTGCCCAGGTCACAGCAATGCACCTGGTGTTCATCAGCTAAAAGCTAGTCAGTTTGCAGCTTGGCTGAAAGGTAACACTCAAACCCCAAATGCCAGAAAGAGATCCATGCTGGACACAGGGCCCTGAACCGGTGCACGCAGACAGCAGCACATTCCCCGGGTGAAGCAGAGCAGGAAGATCAAGGCATGTGCTGGCGACTGCCCTCTCAGGTTCATTCTCCTCTCCAGACCTGGGCAGGCAGGCCCCAGGTTATGGGAAACCAGGTATCTCACCGTCTCCACCACGGCCCCTCCTGCAGCACTCAAGCTCAGGGTTTGTTGATGCCTTGGTTATGCTTCCAGCAGTGACTGTCATCTGGGTCATCACCCCTCTTCCTTAGCCCTGTTGGGACCCCTAAAAGGAGGACCAGACTGTACCTCTCTATGCATACTGGGGCCCTCCAGATATAAGCCCAGGCCATTGCCTCCCCTGCCCCACCCTGGGACTGCCCCCATCTGTCACTGCACTTTCAAAGTGCCACCCCCCTCAGCTAGGTGGTCAAGACGCAGAGGGCCAACCACAGAGGGGAAGCTCTACTCAAGGGCCCGTGGAGGCTAGGCTGGCACTCTGGAACCTAGAGGGCCCCTGGGCATGGTTCTGGACCCCTGGCCAACTGAGGCTGTGTTCATCAGACAGCAACAGGCAGGAGTCCCCATGTGTAGCACTGCCTGGTGCTGGTGGGTCTCCACAGACCCCCTCCCCCAGGAAGTGTTGAAGTGTGCACACGGCGCTTGCAGGGTCTGCTTGGAAACAGGCAGGCAGAAGTTCTTGCAGGTTCCTCTTAGTGAGGGCCCTCTCATGTCAAATCTGCACCCAGAACATTACAGAAAGCATCCAGACAAACATCACTCAGCAAAACAGTATTACAAGGAGTGTTCTCCTGCAAGGGAGGAGACAGTGAAGGTTGATAGTTCCTACCCTGGCAATGGTTGGGGGCTGCAGAGGAGAGCCATCTCTGTGGATCATATAACCAAGGGTAGTAATCAGCCATCAAACCAAACGAGCCCATCTACCTGGCCAGCATCATCCACCCACAGATCGAGTCCTCCTCAGAGATGGAAAAAAATTCATCCTGGATCATCATCAACATACTCTTTGATGTGGTCAAGAAACCAGGCCAAGACCAGGTCTGGGTCCAGTGTCCTCTTCCCTCTTGCCATGATCCCTCCCTGCTTGGTGGCCAGGGATGTCCATCTAGGTTGATGAGCAGAGGACATTATAACCCAGTCAGAAACACCAGCTGCTGATGCTTCTGGTTCAAAGAAGACACCAACTGCTCCCAAGTGTTCCCCCTTCTCAAGCATTGACTCTCCTTAGGAAAGTCTTCACCCTCGAGGAAAGCAAGACACCAAGAGAAAGGACAGGCCAGGGCCTCCTGTGTGCTGCCTTTAGGCAACACCCTACGCCTGCCTGAGTGCTCTCCATCAAGAAAAACCACAACGGTGTTCAGAAGGCTGACTTGAAGGAAGGGATGGAAACGCAATGCTTTGCAAATGTCAGGTTAATGTTAAACTACTGTATTATTCATCAGGTATTTTTTACCCAACTTACATAGATATTAATGATTCAGATATTGAAATTTGTAAGCCTCACAGAAAAATACTTTAAGTATTTCTAATCACTTTTTAGAGCTACGGGAACAATGAATAAGATTTTTATTTCAGAATATTTTCCACCACACTGTAATGAACAAAAGGCTCAGTGTTCGGTTTTAAACCAAAGCAGGGATTAAATTAAAAATGCAGTTTGAACTGTACATCTAAATACAAAAGTGGAAAAAAGAATCTGAACTGTGGGAACAATCTTCCCCAGACGTACCCTCCTACAGCTAGCATTTAACACTTCAACTCCCCCAGGGCGGCATCTTCCCAGGACTGACTACTCTCCTGTGCCAAAATGTGCCTGATTAGACAGAAGAGAAGCATACAATTCAGTTCATAATCCAAGGCAAAAATCTGAGCTTTGGTTTGAAAAATGAAAAGCTATTGGGGTAAGATAACATACAACATAGTCCAAACCTTCAAATTATCAGAATATTTTAATTCAAAGGCAGACCTCAAATGAGAGACCACCCAAATTTAGACTGACCACAGAGCACAGCTTTCAGAGATCTGAGACAGAGATGTGGCTGGAATCCAGGGTCAGGGACAAATATCAGACAGTATGCGCAAAGACAACAGCCAGGAAGAGGGAAGCTCTGAATGAAACCCTGCCTGTTCCTCCACTAGCACACAGCTTTGGGCGGAATTATCAGCATAATTTAATGCACCAGCTTGGGGGGGGAGGGCCTGGTCAGCCCCTGGAGCAGGCCTTCAAGGGCAGCTGGTTGCTAAATAGGAAACATTAGGGATCCTATTCTCAATTCTGGGGCACACTTTCAAGGGCAGTAACATCTTTCAAAGTCTTTTCTATAAACTGAAAGTCAAGGCCACTCTGGAATTATCCAGCAATTAATGAAACAGCCTGCAATTACTTTTTTTTAAAATATTTTTTTAGTTGTAGATGGACACAATGTCTTTATTTTATTGCTTTATATGTGGTGCTGAGGATCGAACCTAGGGCCTCACGCATGCGAGGCAAACGCTCTACCGCTGAGCTACAATCCCAGCCCCCTGCAATTACTTTTCCTTCCCTTCCAAGGAGCCAGTGTGACCTGGAAGTAACACCTCTCCCACAGACAACCCAGAAAGGGCATTGGGAGACACCAGCAACCCCCAGTGTTTCCAGAGACACCAGACCGTTATTTGCCTGCAAGCATTTTCCTGTCTGCCCCCAGACCCTTGTCACCAAAAAACCAACATTGCTGCCCACTCCCGAATGACTTTTTCACAATTGGACTTGATTTTTCCTTAACTAGCGACAAAAAAGTCACTCAAACGAAAATCCACTCCTTGTACAGATATCGGATGCAGGGACCTCAGACGGGTCGGTCCCAACACAAAGCGACAGCAGGCAGGACGGAAGGCGCTCCAAAGGACTGCAGCGAGCAGAGGGCTGGATGCCCAGGGCGTGGCCAAGATAGGCGAGGCCTCAAACCACACCCAGCGCCGGGAAGCGCCAGGGTCCTCACTAACCCCCAACACGACTGCTGCACCACTCAGGGCGCGAGTGCAAGCGCCACCACTCCGCATCCTCTCTCGTGAGGCCAACGCCAAGCTCAGTGCCGGCCCGTGCACTGCAGGCCAACACTCAACCCAGCACTCCCGAACCCCAGATAAAGCTCCTACTGCAAAAGCCGTGGAACACGAGCCTTCGGGTCCCTGAACTCGCCCCAAACCTCGGGTGCCGGTCTTCCAAACCGACCCTCTTGCTATCTGGCCGCACCAATGGGCGCACCAGGGGACCCAACCCTGAGAGATCATTCACGGAGGGGGAGAGGGGCTGAGACCCTGGGCCAAGTAAAGTAGCCTCGCGAGAGAAGGGGTCTGTTCCTTGGGTGGGTCGTTGACGCGGCAGCCTCGATGTCCGATATGCCCGGACACAGCGCGACAGGCCCCGCTCCCGCCCTTGGTCCTCGCGGTGACCCCACCAAGCCGTGCCTCCCCAGGACCTCAACGTGCGGCCCCTGGACGCTGAGGGTGTGCCCAGAACCCTCGCAGGATCCCAACATCCCCGCGCCATGACCCTGATCCGCAAGCAACCGGCCCCGCTCGGGTCGCGGCGGACACGAACCTCAGGCTGGCGGTGAGGACGCAGCGCCCGCAGTGCGACTGGCGCTGCCGCCGAGGCGCGGGGCCCGCCACCCAGACCCAGACCCCGTGGCTCGAGAAGGGGCGTTAGCGCAGGGTGGGGAGCAGCACCTCCCGCCCGGGAAAGGCTGCGGGCCCCAGATGCGCTCACCTGCCAGGGGGAAGAAGGACCTGTCCCCGAATTAGAGAAGACATGGGTGGACCAGAATGGACCAGAATGGAAACGTGAACAGGGCCGAAGTCGGATCGGTACCGGTTCGGGAAGGGAGGACCAGGACAGGGGCATAAGGATCCTCTCTGGATACAGGGAAGAAAGAGTCTGTCCGGGACCTGAGGATTGGGAAACCGGGGATCCCTACAGAACCCGGGGGAAGAGGAGAGAGGGTCTGTTCCGTAGTGCGGAGGGAGGTTGGGAGGTCCATTACCCAGGGCCCAGAGTAATGGAAGAAGGGGCGGCGGGGAACAGGGGGGCACCCAGGGAAAGTAGTAGGGGGCACAGGACCATGAGGCGCGAACTGGGGCCAGTCCAGGATCGGAATGAGAAGGGAAAGAGGCCAGTTTGGGCCGTAGTTAGAGGGGGAGGGAAAGTGCACCCAGGTTCGAGAATAAGAGCGAGAGTCCGTCTAGTACAGGGCTTGGGAACGGGCGATGGGTCCGCGCCAGGGGTCGGTAGGGAAATGCGGGTCTGCCCAAGTCGAGGAGCGGAGGGAGGGGTGTTGGGCCGTAGGATGGAGAAAGCCCGTCAAGGAAAGGGAAAGGGGGCCTGTCTCGCCAGGGACGGACAGGCAGTAGGTCAATCCCGAGGAAAGAGGAGCGCGACGCGGGGCGTGCGGCCCGGGGTCGCTCACCTTGGGTTTGTACAGCCACTTTCGGAACCTGTTCATCATCGCCGCGCCGGCCCCGGCTGGCCTCCAGGCGGCCCTCGCCCTCCGCAGCACTGCGCCCGGGCCTGGCTGCGGCGCGGGGTGGACGCGGAGGCAGGGCCAGGGCCCGGCCGGGGCCCCAGCGCCGGCTGGGTGCGGCTGGGCGCCAGCGGAGCCCCAAGCGCCAAGCAGGCGGCGGGCGGGCGCACGCGGCAGGTGCACGGCTGAGAGGATGCTCCGCGCTTGGCACGCTGGGCGGACCGAGAGCCGCCGGCGGGCGCACGGACTGGCGCGGGCACAGGGCGCGCGGCTCCCCGCCGCTCACTGGCACCCCGCGCCTCCGCCGGCCCGGCAGCCCCGCGCCGCACATGCGCGGAGGGCGCCGCGAGCCCCCTGCCCGCCTAGAGTCGCGGGCGGGGCCGACCCGAGGAGGCCGCCAATCCCCGCGCGGCGCCGCACCCCGCCCGCCCGCCACGCTCGCGCACTACACGTCCCGGCGCGCACCGCGGGGCGGGGCTTGCGCAGGGCTCCGCGGGGGGAGGCCTCCAGCGCAGCGGTTGCCAGGCGACGGCGCCCAAACGACGCCCGCGGGTGCCGCCCGCGCAGGCCGAGGTCCCGCAGGCCTGAGAGAAAGGGGTGCGGCTGCGCTGCGGCGACCCTCGCTCCCGCCAGCACTGCGTCCGCGGTGGCAGGCGGAAGCGCGGAGGAGGTCCGGCGGCCGGCAGGTACCAGGCGGGCGCGGGCGCGGGCGAGCGCCGCAGGGAGGACGGGGCCGCGTGGCCGGGTGCTCGGCTCACTCGCGATTTTCCATTCCTGCGGGTCCTCTTCCTTGCTTCCGTCCTCTGAGTTTCGCTGACCACCTGCCTCCCTGTTTGGTCTTCTTCCCAACTCCTTGATCGCAGTGACGGTGTTTTGGGTGTGGTTGTGTTGTTTTGTTTTAATCTCCACAATAAACAGTGCTTTTTAAGGAAGAAGTTTTCAGGGGTTCACTACTTCCTCCAACAGTGCGGTAATGGGATCTACTGGAAACGCGCTCACGCTCGCGCGCT
>PVHX01030881.1:0-15409 GCA_004024805.1 Geosciurus inauris | reverse complement strand
GGTACTCAACCACTGAGCCACATCCCCAGCCCTATTTTGTGTTTTATGTAGAGACAGGGTCTCACTGAGTTGCTTAGCGCCTCGCCGTTGCTGAGGCTGGCTTTGAACTCACAATTCTCTTGTCTCAGCCTTCCAAAGTGCTGAGATTACAGGCATGTGCCATCGCACACAGCACATTTTAATCACAATATCTATTTTGGCTGACATTACTATAGCTACTCCAGCTAACTTAGAATTGCAGTTTACATGGTATATTTTCCCATCATTTAAATTTTAACCTATTTGTATTTGTGTTTTCAGTGCTAGGGATTGAATCCAGATCCTTTTGTATGCTAGGCAAGTGCTCTGCCAATGATCTGTTTCCCCAAACTCCATATTTATATCTCTGAATTGACAGTGTGTCTCTTTTAGACAGCATATAGATCTCATTTTTTATCCAATCTGATAATCCCCACCTTTTCATTAGAATATTTAGTTCATTCACATTTATCATCACTATTAATATGGTTGAATTCACATCTGCCATTTGCTATTTGTTTTCAATATATCACATTTGTCCCTCCTTTACTGTCTTATTTTATATGAAATGAATACTTTCCAATGTTCCATTTTAATTCCTTTATTTAATTTTAAACTGTACTTTTAAAGCTATTTTTTATTTGTTGCCTTAGGGATTACAATATATAATTTGATTTATCATACAGTAATTCAGTTTTATACTAATTCAATTCTAGTAAGATATAAAAAATTTGCTCTACTATAGTTCCATTCCCTCTTTCTTCCTTTGTAATATATATATATATATGTAAATATAAATATATATATTGACTAGGTAGTATATAAACTTAACAATGCATTATTATAATTATTGCTTTAAATACTCTTTTTTTTTTTTTTTTTTGGTACCAGTGATTGAACTCAGGAGCACTCGACCACTGAGCCACCTCCCCAGCCCTATTTTGTGTTTTATGTAGAGACGGGGTCTCACTGAGTTGCTTAGCGCCTCGCCATTGCTGAGGCTGGCTTTGAACTCCTGATTCTCCTGTCTCAGCCTCCCTAAGTGCTGGGATTACAGGCATGCGCCACTGTGCCCTCCTTAAATATTCTTAAACTGTTCGAATGACTAAATAAAAAGAGAAAGCTACATTTATAAAGATTTTATATCTAACTTCTTTCTGGCACTATTCATTTCCTCTGGTAGATGTGAGATACTATGTCACTTTTTTGCTCCACCATAAATTCCTACATTGTGCTGTCATAGGCTATAGGCCACAAAACCCAATGAGATAGGTTCCATTTCACATTATGGTTTTAATTCAATTAAGTGAATATAAGAAGATACATGTAGGGGCTGGGATTGTGGCTGAGTGGTAGAGCGCTTGCTTAGCATGTGTGAGGCACTGGGTTCGATCCTCAGCACCACATAAAAATTAATAAAAATAAAGGTCTTGTGTTCATCTGTAACTAAAAAAAATATTTTTTTAAAAAAAGAAGATACATGTAATTGTGCTATTTTTATAGTTCGTACACAAATAATTACCTTTACTATAACGTTGGAGTTTTATCTTTGTTTTTTATTTCTTTATATGGGGATATGAATTACTCTCTTGTGTCATTTCTTTTCAGCCTGACAAACTTATTTTGATATTTTTTGTAAAAACAAAAATGTCTGAAATCAACAAATTTCCTGTATCTTTGTTTATATGGGAAGGTCTTTATTTTGCCTACAATTTTGAAATGGTTTTTCCAGATATAGGATCCTTGGTTGACTTCTTTTTCCTTTAAGCACTGTGAACATGTCATCCCTTTTCCTTCTGATCGCCATTATTTTTTTCTGATGAAGCAGCAGCTATTGATTTTATTGGGGTTCACCTGTATGTGATAAATCTTTGGTTTTTTTGCTGCACCCATGAATTTTTTGGTCTTTGGCTTTGGCCTCCAATATTTTATCTATAATATGCCTAGGTGTAGATCTTTATGCCTTTATCCTTCTTAGAGTTCCTTGATGTTTAAGGGTTTTGTTTGTTCATTATTTTTTTTCTCAGTACTGGAATTGAACTCAGAGCTTAGTTCATACCAGTCAATCTTTGAGGTTTTTGCATGTATTCATTAATATGTTTTGTCATGTTTTGGAAATTTTTTATGTCTTCAAATTTTTTTTCCTGCCCTGCCCATTTACTCTCTCCTCTCCTCTAATACTCCACCATGTGTATGTTGGAGCATTTAATGCTGTACCATAGGTTTATAGGGCTCTATTCATCTTTTTTTTTTGTTCTTGAAGTTGTATAATGTCAATTACCTATCTTCAAATTCACGAATCCTTTTTACTTCCAGACTAATTTGCATGCAGAGGCCCTCTATTGAATATATTTTTTCATTTCAGTGGTACTTTACAACTTCAGAATTTTCATTTGTTTTTTCTCTCTCTACTGATATTTTCTCTTTGATGTGATATTTTATCATAGTCATATCTCTTTATTTCATCATTTAAGAAATTTTGAAGCCAGGTATAGTGGCACATGCCTGTAGTCCTAGCAGCTTGGGAGACTGAGGCAGGAGGATAGCGAGTTCAAAGCCAGCCTCAGCAATTTAGTGAGACCCTAAGCAACTCAGCAAGACCTTGTCTCTAAATAAAATATAAAAAAGGGCTTGGGATCTGGCTCAGGGGCTAAGCAACCCTGGGTTCAATTCCTGATACAAAAAAAAAAAAATCGCTCCTTTCTTTCTTTTTATTTTAGTTAAAAAATATTTTTTTGTGTTGCTCCTTAATTTCTTTGAAAATATTTATAAAAATATACAATGGTCACATTGTTCTGATACTTTGCATGTATTATACCTTTTATTTAGATGATACATTGTAGAAACTCTAGATTCTCATTGGTCTCATTACTCCTACCATGGTGTTTGCCTGTATTAAGTTTATAAACTCTAATTCCTCTGCATTGTGCAATCTTTAATATTACTGTGCAGTTTTTACACCTTGGTTTGTTTTATTTCGTGTTGTTGCATTTTTTGTTTATTTATTTTTCCTACCTCAGGGTAGCTCCTTGGTCAGCATAATTTCATGTTCACCTACTGATTAATTAGAGGTTATTCTTATACCTCCTAAGCTCTAAGGCTTCAGAATTTGATGGTGGCTCTCTGTGGCTAAGGGAACACTTTTAAATTATTTTCATGTTCAAGTAGTGACTAGTAGCTCTCAAGGACCCACTATGGTTACTTTTGAGTCAATGCAATGTGGCACATGTGCACAACTTCCTAACCCCATGAATAGGTATGATCTTAACAGGGCTCTCTCCAGGGTTCCTCTTGCCTCTTGCTAAACCTCTGGCTGGTCTGCCCCCCCCCCCTTTTTTTTTTTTGCTCCTAGTTTCATGGAACTATTAGTTTGCTACTAAATAACATGAATATCTCTGTTTGATAATGCCTTTAGGAATGAGTTCTCTGCTGTTCCAAATAATGTTAGCTAGAATGTGAAGATGGTAGTTCCATCTTCTTGATATGCCCTCCTAGTATGGAATGTCCACCCTCCAAGTATGGTCTGTGATGGGGAGGGAACCTTAAGTCTTCTTGAAAATACCAGCCCCAAATAGAGCTCCCCCACAGCATGAATCTGAAAGTGAGAAAAGAAAGATCTTGGCTGCCTGATCCTCCCAGGGTGAAACAGTGGTCCTATGACTGGGAGCTGGGGGTAAAGCGAGCCCCCATCTTCTTGTCTATACCTACCCAGAGTAAAGCTTCCACAATACGGAGCTGGGGTGAGGAAGAGGTGATGACAGCTACCTAGATTCATATTGTCTTTATTGAAATTTAGTAGATTTTCTTGAATATATTCTTCTCAATATATTGAATTCCTTTAGATAAATGTTCAGAGATTTTAAATGATTGCTTTCAGTATTCTTTTAAACAGTTAAGCTATTGTTTCACAGGGAAGAGGGTACATAAAGCTTTCCACACAGTAATTCTGGAAATAAGGCTCTCAAAGCACTTATTTTTAAGCTTTTTTTTTGGTACCAAGAATTGAACTCAGGGGCACTTAATCACTGAGCCACACCCCCAGCTATTTTCTATATTTTATTTTGAGACAAGGTCTCACTGAGTTGCTCAGGGCCTTGCTCAGTTGCTGAGGCTGGCTTTGAAGTCATGATCCTCCTGCCTCAGCCTCCCAAGCCTTGGGGATTGCAAGCATGCACCACCATGCCTGGCTTTAAGCTTCTTATTAAGCTCTTCTGGGCATCTGAAAATCAATCTATCTTAAAGTTTGCAGAGAGCCTGTATCTATTTACCAATGATTTAATTTCTACACTATAGGCTTCATGTATATAGACTAACACACGCAATGCCCACAATAAGAAAGAAAACTTCACCAATTCATTAGGCGAATGTTTATGTGAATAGCCACAATTGAGTTAACAGTAAGTCTTATGCATACTGCCCCTTTACTTTTCTAGGAGAAAGTGAGGCTGAGTTGGTTTTCTGTAGCTGTATCCTCTAGCTACATGAATTTATTCCTTCAAACATCAGATACTTCATTTTAGTTATCTTGGTGGACTCACTCTAAAATATCTAAGTAACTAATACAAAAGGCAGGTGATTCTAACTACTTGAAAGGGAGAGTAGAGGTTTGCTAAAAACCAACCAGCTGCAATATATTTTAAAAAATCACAAACTTTGTCAATTATAGAGATGGACCAGACATTTAAATAGATACTTTATAAAGGGTAGAAGTGATATTTCCAAGGATTCCAAATATCAAAATAGCACACACACCTACCTCACTCACACTTCAGAGAAGTCTGCAGAACAGATAACAGCCTTAGTGAATTAGACTGCCCACTCTGATCAAGGATTGGTCATATAAACCTTCTCTATGCCAAAGCAGAGAAAGAATCAATTTTTTCTCTTGACATCTAAAGACCACTTGAAACTGGCCCAACCTTCCTTTCCTTTCTTAGTCTTAACTGTTGGCCAACTTGTAACTTTCTCCAACTGCATCCATTTCCCTTTCTACTACCTTTCTCTGGTGTGTTCTCTAATTAGTCTGAGAGTTGAAGACAAGGGCTATGTTTTGTCCAACTCTATCCCCAGCACCCAAAACAAGGCCTGGCACAATAGATATTCACTACATGCTTTTTGAATGAATGAAATCCTCACATCTGAAGTTCTTTCTTGTCTCAGTTGGGAAGAATCTCACAAGCCTATAAATTCCTACAGCTTACAGTTTCTTGCTAACTTTTTTTTCAGTGCTGGGAATCAAACTCAGTGCCTCAATGCATACTGAGCAAGTGCTCTACCACCTAGCTACACACCAAGCCTTTGCTCCTGACTTTCTAATGATACCTATCATAGCTTTCCTGTGCTTTGTTATAATTACTTAAATATCTACCTTATTACTGCCACTACAATTCTTCCCCTCTTCAGAGAAAGAATGACAGGGAGAGACAGAATGATAGACACATGCACACACGTACATACAGAGAATCAGAGACTTGGGGAGCATGGATTTTGTCTCATTTAAAAAAAAGAAAACTTTCTTGTATTACTTAGCACAATGTTTAGCACATAGGAGGAGTTCAAGTAATATTTGCCAAATTGAATTGCTAAAACATTTGGATATCAGTATGGAGATTTTACTTTAGATCCATACCTCATACCATACACTTCAATAAATTCCAGATGGGCCCAAGAATTAAACACAAAAAAGAAAAAAACACCCTGGGGGAGTAGGGAAGACAGAATCACATATTTGTCCCAGCTGTGGAGGAGTGGTAAATTTCTGAATATTGAAAAATGAAAGAAACATCAGAGACAGGATGGATGGATTTGAATATATAAATGTAAAAAAGAACACTTTTGCATAGTGAAATATGATAAAGGGCACATAAAATGAAAGCAATAAAATTGGAAAAATATGTGACAAATATAAATGATAAAGCTGACTATCCAAAATAGAAAGGATGGCTAAAAATATATAAGGTCAATGCCTACATTTTATTTGAGAAGTGGTGAAAGAAAATGAACAAGGAAACAGTAAATTATGACATGAAAAAATGGAAAGCCTCATTAAATAAATAATGAAACAGAGAATATACTTACATATCTATTCAACTAGCAAAAATGTAAAAAATGATAACATTCAGTGTTGCAGGGCTCTATGAAAATAGACACACTTATTCAGTTTAATCTTCTGGGAATACAATCTGGCAACACATAATAGGATCTATAAAACAGCTCGTACCTTTTGGCCTGGTTATTATACTTTTGGTAAGATACCAGAAAGCAATAATGCTAAACAGAAGAAATGCAATTTGTACGGAAACCATTCATAGCATCACATTTTATAAGAGTGAAAATTTTAGAATAACTTAAATCCCTAATAATAATAAAACAGCTAAGCAAAATCTGGCATATCAATACCACAACCTTAAATTTTAATGTAGAATGCTCTCTACCTATCCCTTGTTGCCAGGTCTTTGCTTTTGTGGTTTCTCCATCCTGGTTTTCTAGTACTCATCTGTCACCCTGCCAATTTCTGGGATAAACTACCTTCTCAAACCCACCCTATCAGCCTCCCCTAATTCTAATTTGTTGTTCTTATGTTGTTATAACTGTTGAAATAACTGGCTCCCATTAAATTAAGGACCAGTGCCAGTGAATATGATTTTGTCTTAATCATAAGCTCTTAGTAAAACTGTTTGCATTTCATGAACACTGCATTGAAACAAAACTCTTTTAGTTCAAACTAGAAATATGTTCACATGGAAACACCTCTGATCAGGAAAGATAGCATTAAACTTTATAAATTATAAGTTTTGAGAATAGATGGGGCCATATAATGATTAAAGAGAAACTTAGAGACAAGTAGTAACAAATTCACTTACTAGAGGCATGTTTGTTGTGCCTATTATCAACAAAAATACATTTATTTAAACTGAGGTCTCCTTAGTTTATTAGAGCTCATTACTGCTTCAAAATAATAATGGGCTTGGACTTCACAAATATGTGAAAATTACACTGTCTTATAATTCTCATCAAGGACCCAATCTCAAACTTGTTTTTTTTTTTAAACTGTCATGAATCAGAGGCCATACATGATTAGCCTTCAAAACTGATATCAAAGCAGGGCCCAGATGCAGACTCTCCCATAAACATGTTAAAGCCTTTTTTGTAAAAACCTGGACACCAGCCTACCAAAGAAATCAGTGCACACATTAAAGGGAACTGAAAACAAATAGAAAGGAGAACATTCTTTCTTGGTGGGAAAAGTGATCGCTAGCCATGTAAAAGAGAATGATATGTTCACTTTGAGCAGCATAACCAACAAAACAAAACTCAGAGGAAACTTAAGCTGTAAAAACTTGGCTGTGATGACAAGAAGATTTAAAAATTGTAAAGAATTTCCCACCTTGGGTCTGCTCCCTTGATGGGGCTGGGGGTGTTATGTCTGCTAGTGTGATATTGAAAACAATCATCCTAAGAATTCTGAACAAAAATAATGCTGAATGACAGCCATTCTTTGAATTTGGTCATCCTGCAAATGGCTTTATTTCATATATGTGCAAATAGTATCCATGAATCCAGAGATATCTTTTTTTTTTTTTGGACCTTAATACTTTGGTCAGCAACAAATAGTGTATACACTATTAATTCAACTTTAATGGGTCCAATGATTCCCATATGCTGAGCATCTGAAATAAACATGCGGTGCAGGTTGATGGGCAGGAAGAGGAAAGAACTCACGGAACCTCAGAGGCAAAACCCATTTTCAGAATCCAGATCTGCTGAGGTCTGGCACCAACAGTCTGGTAAACATTTATATGAATTAGGTTGGCAGATTGATAGATTTCTCATTACAAAGTTGGTTTTCTTGAACTCTCCGGAAACTGGAAGAGAATATTTGGACAACCATCATACCAACAGCAGTCCAGGAGGGTGAGACCTGAAGGAGATGTTGGCTGAGCCATTTCCTGAGCACATCAGAAGGGAATGATTTCAATTATTGTCACACAACAGGCCAGATGCTTCCTCTAGCCCTAACCTAACTATTCTCCCAAAACAAAGAAGAAAGAAGGGAGGGGAGAGAGGGACAGAAGGAGAGAGGAGAAGAGAGGGGAGGAAAGGGGAGCTGAGAGAAGGAAGAAGGGAGAGAGGAAGGAAGAAGGAAAGGAAGAGAGGGGAGGGAGGAAGGAAAAAAGGGAGGGGAAAAGGCATTACAATTAAGCCAAAGCAAGGATTAAGAACTGTAATAAATATAAAGGTTGCTTTTGCATAAAATGAAAATAGAAAAGGTCAGTTCAGGAAATGTTAACATACTAGCTCAGTTACTCTCAGCTCATAGGCCTGAGTCATTAGGCTTAGCAGGCCCATGGAATAGTCCCATAGCTTTGTGGCTTGTGCTTTTATGAGGCATATCTGTCCTGGTGGCAGCTAGCAGACTGGCAGGGCTACAAACTGGCATGCCCTCAGGTCATAAACTAATTATGGCACAATCATTCACTTGTTCTAGCCACTCTGCCAATTACTTCATGAGTGGAGAGGGCGGGACCCTTGTCTAAGGCCAGCTCTGGAAATAAGACCTCCCGGGCCTAAGCCTTCCTTCCTGTGGAGTTACAGGCGAGTCTGCAGAGCCATCATCAGTCAGTATGGGTCTATGAGGAAATGTGACAAGGAAGAAAGGGACTTAAGAGTCCAGTGGAGCTGGGGAAGATAGAAACCATTCAAAAGTTTTGCTTTCCTTAAGCCTACCTGCACATTTCAACCTCAAATTTGCCTCAATAGTCAGGCCTTCCTGAATCTAGAAAATACCTCCGTCCTCTGAGTACATCCCACATATTGTGGGGCAGAGGAATGAAGATGTCTCCTTCCAGGATCAGTATAATCTTCCATCTTTTCCTCCATGATGCAGGATGAGCTTCCCTGTTCTCCAGAGCTACGATTCAATTAAGGGCTTACCAAAGCCTGCCTGTTACTGTCCTCCAGCACAACACCTCCCCTGCCCCCAGGTCTTCCCCAGGGCACTAACATTCAAGGTTCCTGACAAAGGACACACAGAGGAGACATGGCCCTTGACGCTCCCATACCCACACAGCTGCAGACTTACAAATAGCCTCAGGAGCCAAGCATGTATATGCAGATATTCATGTAAACACAAGAAAAGGTATGCACATGGGTTTGCTTACAAACAGAGTCAGAAGAGAAAGTAAACAGACTGAGGAGGGTGGTGAAATTTCACAGCTCAGTGAGCTGAAGACCTGGCTAGAGAGAAGGATGAGTAAGTCTGAAATCTCCACAGGGCACTGTTTTTCAGAGCAGGAAGCATACACACAGTGAGCAGTGAGAAGTGATGTGCTGGGATCAGAGAGGATGGATTTGTAGAGAGAACTTGGAAAACAGTTTGAGGATCAATAGGCCCCATCAGTGTAGTATGCCAGTGATTTAAGAATATTTTACTCAAGGTCCTAGAGTAAAACATTTCCATGCTTATAGCAAACATCACCCAATTCAGACTTTGGAGGTTCAAACAGCCCCAGCTCCCTGACACACATCAGTGAAAACATTCCTGCCAGGAGCACCCTTTGTAAGATGGAGCCTGGCCAGGCATCTGTTCCCTTCCATGGTCACATACTCTCCCTCTGCCTTTCCCCTTTCTACAGGCCCCCACAGTCTGTTTGCATTCCCACACCTGGCCCCACCTTCTAGCAGAGGCCAAAAGCATCATTCCTGGACCAGTGCCCAGTCTTTGAAGTCAGAAAGAATGCAGCCTGTTAGATGAGGAGATCCAGATTCAAGACTTCTCAACATACACTTCCCCTCCTCAACAATGCTAACAATAAAGTTACACTCAAGAGGCACTCTGGCTGCTAGAAAAACAGGAAGCCAGAAGAGTGGGTGGATAAGTCTGTCTCTGTAGGCTAGCCTGAGCCGTGTGGAATGTCAGGCTCCCTGGAAGGCTGAGGCCCTTCACTGAAGGTGGGACCAAAGTATCCTTAAACTGGGTACTGACCCACCACCCTTTCCTTCAAAAAGTCTTTCTTCTGAATCCTTCCCCCTCCCCCACTCACCACCGCCACACACAAAGAAAGTAGCCAGGCCCTCAGGCTTGGTTGTCCAGAGTGCAAGCAGAACAACTCCCTCAGAAGAAGCTCCGAAGGCCTTGTGCTACTTGATTCAAGCACTTTCTTAGAATTTGAGGTTGGCAAAAACAGGTCTGAACATTACTTGGAAGCAGTTATCCTTATTTTTTAATTTTTTTTTTCATTTACTTATTTATTTTTTGTGGTACTGGGGATTGAATCTATGGCCTCAAACTTGCTAGGCAAGCACTCTAACACTGAGATACATGCATCAGCCCTGGAAACAGTCATCTTTAAAAGTACTTAAAAATAAAAATAATAAATAATAATAAAAATAAAATTAAAAAACTTCAAAGTTTACAAGAGTCTTTTTTTTCATCTTGGCACTCTGGGGGAAGGAGTGGAGATGTAGATCCTTTTGAATAAACAGCAACCACTCATTCATTCATGCATGTTTATCTAGGTATATTTCATGGAAATCAGTGAGAAATCAAACCTTCTGCCCTCTTCTAGCCCTTAAGGTCACCAATGTGCCACGCCTCTAGCAGTAACTTACAATGCAATAACTCCTACTTAACAGCACTTGACTGTTTAAAAGCATCTTCCCATTCATTATCCTATTTAATAAAGATTAACACAGCATGTGTCATAATTAATGAAGGGAGGGTTAAAGTATATTCTCTTTGATTTAGTAATTCTGCTTCTTCTATTAATAAATCTTAGTAAAATAATCTGATAAGTGTGTGAAGATGTACACACACAAATGGCTACCATTGTGCTCTTTGTAACAGCAAAACATTGGAAGAAAAATAAATGTCAGGGGCCGGGGTTGTGGCTCAGTGGTAGAGCACTTGCCTAGGCACTTACTTCAATCCTTAGTATCATATAAATATAAATAAATAATATGAAGGTATCATGTTCATCAGCAACTAAAAATTATTTTTTTAAAATGTCCATTCTTAATACAGTACTGGCTAATATATTTATAGTACTTATAAAGTGTGTTACTGTGAAGCCATTAAATGATTATATAGATTGTTCTACAACACACTGTTAGGTGTAAAATCATGGGCTATGAAATAATACTTTTAATATCACATTGTTTTTAATGTGTGTATGTGTGTGTGTCTAAATATGGAAGAGTAAGTTGTAAGATATTCATACACTTAGGATATCAATGCTTGTTATATCTAGGTGGTAGGAATGTGGCCAGTTTTCTTCTTTAAACATTCAAGTATTTTCTAATTAAACATTAAAACAACAAACATCATTTCTTTTAAGGACATGGAAAACAATAAGACTAAATCCATTTTTGGAAAAGAGAGAAGATAAAGTATATGACGACAACAATAATTGTAGCCATCATTTAGTTATTATACCATAGTTTTAAGTATAATTACATTTACTCTCATAACAACACTGTAAGGTATATAGTACTGTCCCAATTTTACAGACCAGGAGAAGAAACCAAGGCTTAGAGAGTTTAAGGGACTTCCCAAGGACACACAGCTAAAAAGTGACAAAATTAGTATTTGAACTAAGGTTTCTGTTCATTCCATATCTCATGCTTTTATGTGCTACTTTAGCACCTCCCACCTCTTAAAGTGCTCAAACCAATGCAGCAAAGTCAACTCTTACACTTGTGAGTACCTAGGCCAGAGACACCTGATTCATAGTACAACTGTTTCTAGCTTAAAACAAGATTTCAAGCAATAGGCAGAACCATCAAGGCCTGATGTCAAAAGCCCAAATCATGAAAACTTAGCAACAGGCACACTGAATATTGGTACCTTAAATCTCACAGAGATAGAGTCCTTGTTTGGTTAAACTTTTTCTTCCTCTATCCACCCACTCTTTTATTGAGTACCTATCATATGCCAAGAACCATGAGGTTACAAAGGTGAGTATGAGCAACTTTCTGTCTTCCATTGGGATAACATCCATTGGGATAACATTGCCAGCCTCCTCACTGGAAAGGTTTACTTAAGAAAGAAACTCCAGCAGGACGCGGTGGCGCAAGCCTGTAATCCCAGAAGTTTGGGAGGCTGAGGCAGGAGGATTGCAAGTTCAAAGCCAGCCTCACCAACAGCAAGGTGCTAAGAAACTCAGTGAGACCCTGTCTCTACATAAAATACAAAATAGGGCTGGGTGTGTGGCTTAGTGGTAGAGTGCTCCTGAGTTCAATCCCCGGTACCAAAAACAAACAAACAAACAAACCAAACAAACAAACAAAAACTCCAGGTTGAAATGTGACCAGTGAACAAAGGACCAGAGTAGGAAACTTGGCAAGACAGGAAAAAGGCAAATTCTTCTTCTTCTTCTTCTTCTTTTTTTTTTTTTTTTTTTTTTTTTTTTTTTTTTTGGTACTGTGAATTTTAACCCAGGGACATTCAACCACTGAGCCACATCCCCAGTCCTTTTTATTTTGAGACAGGCTCTCGCTATGTTGCTGAGGTTGAGAGGCTGGTCTCCAATTGGTGATCTTCCTGTCTCAGCCTCCTGAGTTGCTGGGATTATAGGAGTGAGATACCATGCCCAGCTTAAATCCTTACACTTTAGAAAAATGGTTTTTATTTGGCTCCAATTAATCAAACCCAGAAAATATTATTGAGCAATGACTACTATTGGTACAACTGCTGCTACAAAAAAAAATAACAGCTAGCATTTTATTAAACCTTTACTGGTTGTGACAGAAACCAGGCTAAGTGCTTTACACACAATGTAAGTTTTCAAAGCCACAAATCTATTAACATCAATTAAGGTTGAGGCTTAATATGAAAACCAAATGTAATAAATGCAACACAGAGCCTCTAGAATCTTCCACAGTTCCCCTGTTCACCATGAGGAATTTGATGGTCATCTTAGAGACAGAATGGTTTGAATACCTAGACACCTACATAAACACTTTCCATTTGATCCTTTCTTTAGTCCAGCTTACAACTTAACGAACTACTATATAGTACTCTATATACATATGTAGTATTCTCTTGTAATACAATAGCTTCTCTGGGGAAATTTCATTAATTCACATTTTTTGTCTTGTGTGTTAATTTTAGTGCCTAACTTAAAGGGTGAAGCAGATAATCCTGATGCTATAAATAGCATATACCCAATAAATGATAGAGCTTGCCTTAATATACTAAGCTTCACAATAACGCTATCATGGAGGTACCCATTTTATAGGTAAGGAAGCAGGGTCCAGAGAAATTGGTTTCAGTGTGATAAGGCCAAAGTTTAAACCCAGGTCTGACTGGTAACAAAACCTACACTCCTCATGCCAGCTTCATGAGAGGTGCAAATGGATTATCTTTGCTAAAAAAGCAGTAATCAGGGCACAATGAGTTAGAAGGCTCATAGGGAGCTGGGCGTGGTCGTGCACGCCTGTAATCCCAGCACTTAGGGAGGCTGAGACAGGAGAATCACGAGTTCAAAGCCAGCCTCAGCAACGGCGAGGCGCTAAGCAACTCAGTGAGACTCTGTCTCTACATAAAACACAAAAAAATAGGGCTGGGGATGTGGCTCAGTGGTCGAGCACCACCCCAGTACCAAAAAAGAAGGCTCCTAGGGGATGAGTGTGAAGGCAGTATCAAAGAAGAGTAGTGAACAGGAAAGTGATATCATCAAAGTTGAGCTTTAGGAAAATTAACCTGATGGTGATGTTATGGTTTGCATCTGGAATATCTCCCAAAGTCTCATGTATTAAAGGCTTGATCCCCAATGCTGAAGTGTTTAGAAGTGGGTCTTTTAGAAAGTCATTGGATCCTGAAACTCTAACTTCATCAGTGGATTTATCCATTTGATGGATTAATGATTTAAATGGACTATTGGGAGGTGATGGAAACTGTAGGCAGGTGGGAATGATTGAAGGAAGAAGGTCACTGGGGCATGCCCTTGAGTACTGTATCTTGTCCTTGGCCCCTCCCTTCCTGCCCCCTCTGCTTTGTGGCTGCCATGAGCTGAGCAGCTTTCCTCTGCAATGCCCTTCCACCATATTTTTGCCTTGGACTTGGCCATCCATGTTCTGAAACTCCAAGCCAAAATAAATCTTTCCTCCTCTGAATTATACTTGTCATGTATTTTAAACACAGTAATGAAGAGTTGAGTAACAAAAGTGGTGACACCTGTATAAACACAGTATCATCTCTCTTTTGAGGTTGAATATAGGAAAAGATGCCTAGCCTAGAGAACAATCCCTTTTGGCTGGTGGACATCTCCAAAGTGCAAGATATCCAACTGAAGATCACTTGTCTCTTTTAATTCTCAATCTGAGGTTTTACAACTACATTCTTGGGGGTGATACAGGGAGCTAGAACCCAGGTTCCATGTCACTGGATAACCAAATGTGTTGGTTATATAGTTTATACTAAAGCCTCCCTAGGGTCTCAGAATGGTGTCAGGTAGCAGCTGTACTCATGTTGACATATTCAATATGTGCAATTTTTCACCAGAAACACCTGCATCTAATCTCAGAAAAGACATGAAAACAGGATTCCTGAAAAGCAAAATGCCATGGATCATATACAGTTCCCTCTTCTCCACCTAAGCTAAGTTTGTGGAGGTATTTCTCCACACAATTTTTGGTACCTTGTCCAAGGAAGACTGAGGAGTTTCTTTCATAAAATTTTGCCTACTTCCCAGGATGTTAAAAACTCAAGCATGATAACTTCCACCTACCCAGGAGGCCCTTATAACCAAAAGGATCTGAAGTGCTTTGAAAAAATTTTAATGAGCCAGGTGCAGTGTCGCACTCCTGTAATCCCAGCAGCTCAGGAGGCTGAGGCAGGAGGATTGTGAGTTCAAAGCCAGTCTAAGCAACTTAGCAAGGCTCTAAGCAACTCACGAAAACCCTGTCTCTAAATAAAATATAAAAATGGTTGGTGGTTTTGCACAGTGGTTAGCGCCCCAGGATTCAATACCAAGTCCAAAACAAAACAAAATTTTTAATGAAAGTTCTGAGCTGGGGGACATGGCTCATTGGTTGAGTACATGCCTACACAAAATCCTGGGATGTATCCCCAGAATCCAAAAATCAAAGTTTTGATGTTAACAGAATCACAAAATTAAAAGAAATGTTTAGCAAAACCAGGAGGAGATGGCTTTACTTAAAAATCAAAAACTTCAAAATATTTTATTAATACATACTTCAGTGTAATACTCAAACTTGCCTTGAGCTTCCTAGAGCTAAGGCACAAAGGCAACACTATAGGTGTCAACATTTTGATATGATAAAAACAAACAAGCTAACTTGTCAGGAGGCAAACTGTTGGGGGCGCTGGATTGTACACATAAATTATACAGGTCATTTTTTTAAAGCACAAAGGCCAGTCTGTTAAACA
>PVHX01030880.1:0-15376 GCA_004024805.1 Geosciurus inauris | reverse complement strand
CTTTCTTTTATCATGTTTTTTAATAAATATTTTATTTCCTGCTGTCCTGAAAATTCCTGGATACAATGAGAAGACACTCCTGAAAGAAATCAAAATAATACATTATTCCACATACTAGACTGTGGTGAATATACTCTGGAAATGTTAAAAAAATATTACCAAGGTGGGGAAAATAACCAAAAGCTGTATAATGCAGAGCCATTATTCCTTAAGAAATATGTAGAACTCACAATATGCAGGAAGAAGTTGTGAGAATTTCCAAAACAATCTTGAGATTTCACAGCACTATAAATGAGTAAAACACTCAAATTTTAAATAATGTTAGCACAACATTGTCAAATCAAAGCCTCTCAGTTCAACTATTCCATGTTCCTCATGTGACTCAAAGGTTGCAGGAAATGACTTTGTCCCATATATTTTTTTTTCTTTTTTATTGGGTGAAAATATTACATACAATTGAACTTAGGGGTGTTATACCAGTGAACTGTATCCACAAACGTTTCTATAGGTATGTTTTAATGTTTTGAGACAGGATGTAACACCAGTGCTAACGCTCATTTCAATCTTGCAAGTCTACTACCTTAGCCTCCCAATAATCTGAAATTACAGTTATGTATCATTGCACCTGACCTATTTTCATATTTAGTAACTTCAAAACATTTCCCAAAATGACTATAATAACTTTTTTTTTTTTTTTTTGTACTGGGGATTGAACTCCGGCACTTGACCACTGAGCTACATCCTCAGCCCTCTTTTGTATTTTATGTAGACGAGTTGCTTAGTGCTTTGCCCTTGATGGGACTGGCTTTCAACTCGCGATTCTCCTGTCTCACCTTTCCAAAGTGCAGGGATTACAGGTGTGTGCCACCACAAACAGCTTATAATGAGGTAATTTTAAGGGGATTTTGAGTGGAGAAATAACAATAAAAATAGCAGCACATGTACACACCCCAAAAAGGGGAGGAGATTGAGTCAAGGTAAGACACCATATAAAACTAGAAATTGAGAGTAATAAAATTGAGAGCTATTCATTGTCTATAGAATGCCAAGTAATCATTTGAAAGATGTTTAATGAGTTAATTATCAATGAAGAAAGTGAATAAAATTACCAACAGTAAAAGAAGAAATTGTGTACTAGAAATATTCTTTAAGAAAAAAATGTCTGATAAATTAGAAATGTGAGGAGGAAAAAAAATCAAACATTAGAAACTTAAGACATTCAAAGTAAAGAATTTAAAATCAAAGTTCTAAAGCTCCTCAAGAGAAATTTTTAATCAGAACAAGAAAAAGAGAGGGGCCACCTGTAAAGGTACTTCTATTTGATTAATAGTTTATTTATCAACAGAAGCTTTCTAGAAAGGAATTTGAGCATATAGTCATGTGTATTGATATGAAAACATATTAACCTAGAATTTTATATTCAAAAGTACTATTTTTGAACCTAAAAATATATATGCTTTCAAGATACATAAATGCTTCAATATGTCCTCACTTCTAGAAGTCTTCTAAAAGAAATAATAAATGAAATCCTTCTGATAAATGAAATTTACACAGCAACATAAACCATATAGTATTTGAAATCTTTGGGGAAAAAATATATATATATATTTAAAAGAGAGTAATCAAATTTCAAAGACTAAAGCATCAAATTATCTTAAATTTCTATTAATGGGTATAAGTTATAAAAGCAGTTATGGCATCAATAACAAATCATGAAAAGATATGTAAAGACACATAAGAAACAAAAGTTCAGTTTAAAATGCAGTGCAAACTTAGTTACTTTTCAATTGTTATTTTAGTTATAAATGAAAGTAGAATATATCTTAAAATATCATACAGCATGGAATATAATTTCTATTCTTGTGGTTGTAGATCATGTGGAGTTATACTGGTCATATATTCATATATGAACATAGAAAAGTTAATTTGATTCATTCTACTGTCTTTTAAGCACTTTTATATAATCTCCAAGTAATGTCAAAATAGACACAGAAGACATAAAACAGGGAGGAATCAAAACATCACCATAAAAATCTGTAATCAACAAATTAAAGCAGTTTGAAGAAAGAAAAAGTATGATAAATAAACTTGCAAAGTTAAATTAGTAAGTTCTTTCTCAGTAATTTAAGTACAAATAAATGAGTATGAACCACTAATGAGAACACATAATGTGACTAAAAATATTAAATCTAAAAATATGTGACTATGTTAGATCTAAATCTATGGTAGAGTCTCTTTAGATATATGGTCACAAATAAAATAAAAGCAAATAGATGGAAAGAATATTACATTCAAAATAGTAAAGAAAATTGCATAAGAGTTTATAAGAAACTAGGTAGAATATTATATAAAGCTACATTTGGCCAATCTCTGAAATACAGTAGTAGTAAATTCATTTGAGATTTGTAACTCAAATCATATTTCCCAAATACAGAAGTCAAACACTGACATAGAATGCAACAAAATATTAGGGGACATCAACTCCCAATTAATTCAAGGAAAAAAATAGCATTGGAATAGTATTCAGGGACTAGAACACTTCAGAAAATATTATAAACAAATTAGGTTAAGAGAGTCAATATTATTGGGCATGTCTGTGATCTTAGCAGCTCAGGAGGCTGACACAGAAGGATCATGAGTTCAAAGCCAGCTTTAGCAACAGTGAGGTGCTAAGCAATTCAAGAAGACCTTGTCCCTAAAATAATACAAAGTAGGGCTGGGGGATCAGGCTTAGCTCAGTGAAAGAGTGCTTGTCTAACACATTTGAGGCCCTACGTTCAATCCTCAGAACCACATAAAGATACATAAATAAAATAAAGTTAGTGTGTCTGTCTATAAAATAAATGTATACACACACGTGTGTGTGTCTGTGTGTATACATATTTAAGAGTGTTAAAAAAATAGGGCTGGGATGTGTCTGTGTGGTCAAGTACCCCTCTGTTCAATCCTCATTACCACCCCCCCCCAAAGAAATAAACAACAACCACAACATCAATCTTGTCAATACTGTATGGCATATTATTCCTAAGAGAGCAGGTTAAAAGTACAAACAAATATTAAGTCACTGAAATATTGAAATTTTTTCTAACATCATATGATTACTTGGAAATCAAAAGTGGAAGAGATATCCAAAAATTTACCACTGTGAGTTCAAAGCCAGATTAAGCTATTTACAAAGGCTCTAAGCAACTAACAAGACACTGAATCAAAATAATAAAAGGGCTGTGGATGTGGTTCAGTGGTTAAGCAAGCTTGATCCCCAAAAAAGAAAAGAAAAAGAAAAAAATAGAAAAAAGTGCTTATACCACCCAAAGTGATCTAAGAAGAATTCCATATAATACTGACCAAACACTCAATATTATTTTAGCAAAATAATAATGTTATTTAAAATATTGTATGGTGTGTCATGTCAGGGTATATACATAACTGAACATTTTAAAAAATGTTTCCTGATATAAAAATAATAAATGGTATAATATTCAACATAGATGAATAAGGTATATGTAACAAAACAGAAAGTACAGGAATTAATCTCCAATTTGAAGGTCAAATCAAGGCATGTTTATACATCTCTGCTCATTAAAGCATCATTCAATTAGAGATAAATGTGGAAAGCCAATCCAATATCCTTTCACATGAGTGGATGAAGGCAATTTGAAAGAAACTATGATATGATTATCAACTTTTGAAAAATAAGAAGTTTTATAACATCTACAATAATTATCCTTTAGGATATTTTGCTACCTGAAAGAAGTCATTCACAAAAATTCAAATACCATCTGGTTCTTTCTATGAGATGTCTAATGTAATCAAACATACCAGGCAGTAAAAATGATGTTTGAGATGGAAGGGAGAGAATTGAGCACTCTTTTGGGGGATAATTAAATTTCACATTTGTTTGATATAAACCTTCAAGAAATTTGCAACGAAACAATTTGAATCCACAGTACTGAACAGGATATTTAAAACATGTAAGAAAATAAATTTATGTATAAGTAAGAAAGTGAATGATTTTTATCACAATTAAAATTTGAAAAAATACAAAAAATAAACAATTTTGAAGATCTTTGTAAGCTACCTTTAAAATGCTAAAGTCTTACTCCTAGAAAATAGAACAGTTTCATCTATGTAGAGATGATAAATATGCTAGTAATTCTAATTGCTTTAAAGGCTGAGACAGGGAAATGTATATATGAAACTAGCTTCAGCACTCTAGCTAGAATCTTTTCAAATCAAAACTAAAAGAGGTCTGTAGATGTAGTTCAGTATTATAGTATCTCTGAGTTCAATCCCCAATACACATACATATCTCTCTATATATTTATAAAATAAAATTTAGATAACATGTATAATCACATAAACAGTGTAAACGATCAAGGCACTATATAAAAAATAGACAAAACAGGGATAATATTTACATAAGTATGTAAAACATAAATAAATTTATTGAAAATAGGCACATGATTTGTGTACTTTAATATCACCTAATACTGCCTAAAGTGAGAAGTCATAAAGATTTCTACTCAATTATAACATCACATGTAGGTATAAAAATAAAAACAATACGGGGCTGGGGTTATGGCTCAGTGGTTGTGTGCTCACCTAGCACGCATGAGGCACTGGGTTCAATCCTCAGCATCACATAAAAATAAAATAAAGATATTCAGTCCACCTACAACTAAAATAATAAAAATAAATAATAAATAAACATAAATAAAAAAAATACCCACTGATATGAGGAATCCTAATGAACAACACTGAAGCTACTCTAAAGAGTGGAATTCAAAAGAGACACAAATATAAGAGAAAATTTAGCCAACAAAATTCTGAGTAACTATTACTTCAAAATTCTTTAAACCACAATTTTCAGCTATACTTATACAGCCACTACGAGCAGGCATTGTGAATCACTGCTATTCATAACATGGCAGAAAACTTTCAAAGAAAATCCAGTGTAAGCATTCATAAAAAGCTCTGCCAAGAAAGTTTTTAATAAATATTAAAATCATATTAGAGAAGCTATTCTATAATATTAATATACTACAAAGGTTAAATCTGGAGATAATCAGAAACATGCACAGATTTCATACAGACCCCCCAAGATCAATAAATGTCTGTCAGATTATTCACATGCTCACATGCATTGGGGGATACGTTGTTAATTTGAATGTAGGAACATCACTGGAGAACAAGGAGTTTATAAAATTAAGAAGCACAGTAAACCTAGGACAGGGTATGCTCTTTAATGACTGCAAGAGAAATAAACCTAGGTTTGAAAAAATCATTTTTGTTGGATTTTAGCTTCTCAATCAACATTTTAAAATATGACTTTGTCTTTGACATTCGGTCCTCTTGTGTTCTTTGCTTTATTAATGTCTACCCACTTGGATATATGGCTAATATCATGTTTCTCTTCAAATTTCATCGTTATTTCTTTGTGGTCAGAATGATGACCACAGAAGACTTAGAGACAGTAAGATGTGTTTACTAGAAAATGGAATATGATTCATTTTGATATTCTTTATAACTTCTGATGTTACTTAATGCTGTCCTCATTAGGGGGAAAAAAAGGAATAGAAGAGTCTAAATAATTATTTTTTTCAAATCTTTTACTTGGGAGAAACAATAAAATACTTTGTAAGCATTTTCAATCTCCAGATTGTAAACACTACTTTAAACTATCAAAGAGAATTAAAAATATGTGAAACATAAAAAGAAAACTGATTAACATTTTATTTTCTATACCAATGCACAAACTTCATACTAAAACTAAAAATAAAAGTTTTCTATGCAGAATAGAAGATGCCAAGAGATATTCTACAAAGGAAGAAAATAAAGTTTTGACAGTGAATTGTGAAGGAAATTTATGCTCACTCAGAAAGACCAGGCTTCTGTAGATCTCTACCATCACATCTCTAAAGTCTTCTGAGCAGGGTACAGACATTTCTATTCCTCTTCAGAGAAATCAATGGCCACATCTCTGAATGTCAATGGTTCCTGAAATAAAAATGAGTGTGTGTGTATGTATGTGTGTATATATATCACATATATATATATACATATATCACATATATATATATATCACATCAACTATATGGTCACTGACAGAGGTTTTACTTTGACAGAAGATGAAATGAGACTTAGAAGAACAGGCTCTCACATAGGAGAGTGACCTCAATCATTCAATGACACTTTTTAACACAGTGATGTTCTCTGAGGTATTATCTAACTTTGAGAAAAGAGAGTCCATTTAAAAAAGAGAATGAAATAAGTCCAAATCAAACAATTTTAAAAAATCAGTGTATACATTACATTTTTATAAAATAAAATGTAAAATTAAGGCAAACATCATAATATACATTTAATTGCTACTTTTATAGTGTATAAATCATAGGTATTTCTCAGTTGAGAATCTTATAGTGAGTTAGAAGAGTGATTCTCAATTTCAATGTGTATAACCAGTAACCAGATAATTAATTATATAAATGTTATGTTATAATATACTTCATTTTTTAAATATATTTCTGACATTTATAAACTTCATTTTTTGTGACCTTGAAATTATCCACTTTGAAAACTTTGTTATTTCTCATTTGAGGAAATAACAAATTTAAGACAGCAAGAGACACAAAGAAGCAACATTCCTTATTACTCTGAGTCAAAAACACTGGTGTGAATCTCACACACTGTAGTACCTAAAATTCAGAAACAAAAAGACAAGACCACTAAAACACATTCACTCAGGAAAAAGAGTTAAAATAAACCTGAGCCAACAAATTCCCCATTCTCAGTCAAGTATAAGTCAGAAGAAAGAATTCTGCCAATTTACAAGAAGATCAGAAAATTTATGTCAGGATCAGTCCTACTATTTTGCTTCCTGCAAATAATAAAATACATTCCACTTAGTTTTAGAACATAATATTTGATGAAGATCTACAACTTTAGCATGAGTCCGTGTGGTCACATAATCAATGCAACTTGCAAAAACTCCTGGATTCCTATTACTACCAAGTAACAGCTTAAAACAATAGATACTTATTTTTTATAGTCGTGGATGTTCTCATTATCATGACAAAGTATTAATATCTAAGTGTTAGCAAAGCCTTTTTCCCTGCAGAGATTCTAGAAGAGAATCATTCTAGTTTCTGGTGGCTGCTAGTATTCTTTGTCTTGTGGTCACAAATGTTTCTCTTCTCTCTGTGGTGATACAGCTTTCAAACACATAAGGGAAACAAACCAGGTTTTCACACAACAGAGTAGATTGCAACAGGTTGCAACTTTGAAACCCCACAGCACCTGGGAACCAGAGCATAAGAGGTGTAAGAACCTGGGAAAGGTAGCATCATGGGTGTAAGGTCCCACAGCACCAGGGGACCATAGCATCATGGGTGTAAGTTCCCACGTAACCTGGAAACTGTAGCATCATGGGTGTAAGATCACACAGCAACCGGGAACTGTAATCATGGGTGTAATGTCACACAGCACCTGGGCACCATAGCATCATGGGTGTAAGGTCCCACAGAACCCAGGAACCGTAGCATCATGGGTGTAAGGTTCCACAGCACCCAGGAACTGTGGCATCATGGGTGTAAGGTGCCACAGCACCCGGGAACCATAGTATCATGGGTGTAAGGTCCCACGGAACCTGGGAACCATAGCATCACGAGTGTAAGGCCCCCCAATGAGCTGTTTTCTTGCATACATTATTTGACAGAATTACAGAAGGGACCCTGGGCCAGAAGAATGGAGTAGGGCAGGCTAAATATTCACAAAGCGAGTGAGATGGATAAAGAGTGGCATCATGCACTGTCTCCAAATCCTGAAGAGAAGGGAGTCAAACCCAGATGAAGAGCAGATGACAGAGCCACATTCAGAGAGCAGGACTAATCTGTTTTTGCCTAGAATCATAAATTTTTTTCCAATTCCATGGGGCTTTGGATCATTCCAACTAATACTCCTTTCACCCCTTGTGCACGCCCTACGTCATCCTCTTACAATACATGTGCATGGTGCTTATCTGAATACTGTGAAGGGGGAATCCACATATATCAATCATCTCTGTTAATCAATATTTCCCTCTAAGATTCTATGGATTTATATACCTGAAGGCCACTTTTTAAATTATACTTTGATGCATAACCAGTAATCAAAGTGAACAAAACAAAGTGATACAAAGTATTTGTAGAGCACATATTTAGCAAAAAGTTGATATGGCAGAACAAATAACTGATTATATTTTTGAAGAAAAAAGACATACCCAAAAGGAAGCACATTCAAAATATTTCTAAATGCACTTAATACAAAAATAAATATTCAAATGCCACATAAATATAAAAATAGTAGTATAAATAAATACTACTAAGACAAGTTAATACTAAAACCAATACACTATTGTATGCCCTTCAGGAAAGAAAACATAAAATAAAAAGGCAAAAGTTCTAAATTTAAAAAAAGAATAAAAAGACTTAACATGTTAAGTAGTTGGAAATGTCAACCCCTTCTGTTGGCCAAGCAAAATTTTAGGGTCACTTTGAAAATTTATTTGGCACTATCTATTTACAAATACCTAATGAGTCATCAATTCTACTCTTTGACAAAACAAATTCACAAATATATACTTGGAATGCTCCAACAGGTAGCTGCTACTGCTGCCTTGTACTATGAAATGAGACTGTATCTGCTACAACCTTCCACTGTCCAGGTCCCCTAAGTCAGGGCCCTGGAAACCAAGATTCCCATAAGCACATGCCCAGTCCCACAACAACGTCAGTGAAAGTGTAGATAAAGTGGCACAGTCGAGAATCAAGGATCTGAAGGAGACAGTGGAAGAAAAGGCAAACTTGACACAGCAGAATAAATAGTGGAGAAGGGGTACTGATCTCAGGAGGAAGAAAAACTGCTGAGGATGTATAAGACGCAGAGAGGAGAAAAAGTGACTTCCCAGTGGGAGAAGACAGGAAATATTCTAACACTATAACATTTTAGCCACTGGCCTCATATTTGGGAACTCCTAAGGACCAGGAGTTAATGGTGTAATTGAACAAGAATGCCACACACCTGGCTCGCTTCTCTTAGTGCTCCACCAGAGATGCTACACTTTTATTTCTCCCAAGCCTTGCAATTTGTTCCTCTCCAGGCACTGCTCATCTCACTGAAATCAGCTGTTGCTCCACTTTCTGACCTGTTCTGAGTTCTCCCAGGTTATCATCAGTATTCCTCATCCATTTTTTTTTTCAACCCATCCAACCAATTGTTTTCCCCAGGTAACCTCTCAGAACGGCACTCTTCATGCCCCAGCCATGACATTCTGAGCTATCCCTCTTTATTCTGATGCCTGGATCACCCTCAGATTTGCTCCACTAAAAAAGCATTGAGAACTTAGGGAGGCTGAGAGGGGAGAATCGCAAGTTCAAAGCCAGCCTCAGCAATGGCTGAGCAACTCAGTGAGACCCTGTCTCTACATAAAACACAAAATAGGGCTGGGGATGTGGCTCAGTGGTCGAGCGCCCCTGAGTTCAATCTCCAGTACCAAAAACAAACAAACAAACAAAAAATCACATTGAGCAATATTAGGCTCAGGCTTGGTTTTCTAGATAATGAGCTACATTATTCTACATTTTCTTGGTACAATTAAACAAATAAATGGTCCCACTTCTATTTTATCTTTTTTTTAAAGGATAATACTTTAAAAGTACTAGTTGGAGTAAAACAGTTTTTGTTGCCACTAAGAAGACTGGAAGGTAGAGTGGAAGCAAGAGGCATCATTAACGTTCTATTTCTTGATGGAATTAGTAGTTGTGTAGTATGTTACCTTTCATGGATCTGTATTGTTTTGATGCTGGTCCACTATTTGCCTTATTAAATAAGATCAAATTTATTAAATGAGTTTTGGAGAAAAGAAAGGAGAGACGTTAAAAGGGTACTAGAAAGTGCTTAGTTGTAATGCATATACTAATTAATTGTTGAACTGGTTTATGGATGTGTTCATATGTCAAAAGACAAAAGAATACACTAAATATTTATATTAACTATATCAAGAAAATTGAAAATGTGTTATGTATCTATGTTTAGGATTAAAAAACCACACACTATTAAATGATGAATTTAAAATGAATTCTAAGAATTCATTAACTAATTGTCAGTCTAAATATTTTGGGAAAAGTGATTTTTATAAAAAGAAGAGTGGAGAAAAATACTACACAAAGGAGCAAACTTTAAAGATATTAACAATGAACATACACATTACAGTAATGCCAGATGTTGCATTTGGAACACCAATGAAATTGAAAAAGTGCTAGTAAATTTCACAAGCAAAAATTGCATATTATTTATATATTATATAACTGTAACGTGTATTGTATTGTTATATCTAACAATGCCTCACTTAATAATGGAGATACATTCTGGAAAATGCATCATGAGGTGATTATGTTATTTTTTCAAATAATACAGGGTGCCGAAAAAAATCTAGATGGTATAGACCACTATGAACCTAGGTTATAATTTAGCCATTACTGTACATGAAGTCTGTCATTGATAAAAAATCTTGTGCCACTATATAAGATTCAACATTAGAGCAATCAGTATAAACCTCACAATGAGATGGGTAATTAGTTCTGTGGAACAAAGACTAAATCTTTTAAAAGACTTTGGCCACTTAGAAAATAATGAGATAAAAAATTGCACTGCACTATAGGACAAAAAAATGACATCTTTTTCAAAGAAACCTGCTGAGACAATGGGTATCTGCAGGGCAACAAAGCTATTGTATCTTTTCCTGACATGACATAATAAATCAATCACTGGTAAGAAATACTTGAATATAAAAAATATATAATATGCCAAAGTTGATATAAAAAAGGGATTTATACACTGTATATAGTTGTGTATGACTGTAACAGCAGCCAAGTGGAAAGAAAAAAAAAAAAAGAACTGCAACATCAAGGTCAGATTGAGCAAGTTAGTGAGATGCTTATTTAGAAAGGACTGTGATGTGGCCAAGCTCTATGCACACGTCTTTTCAATCACTCAGAATAATACTCATGATGATGATGAAGATGATAATAATAAGAAGAAAGTTTTTTTTTTCAAATTTAAATAATACGTATAACAAAACTGAGAATATTAAAATAAAATTTATATTTATAATATGATCCATTAAATGGTAAAAACTCAAGTGACAGATCGGGAGATAGTAATTGTTTTACACATAAAAAATATTTTGAAAAAGAAGGGAAGGATAAAGCCGGGAGAATCACAAGTTTAAAGCTAGCCTCAGAAACTTTTCCCCTCCATAAGCAACTTAGGGAAGCCCTGTCTCAAAGTAAATACATAAATTAAGAAAAGAGCAGGAGTTTTTGCACTGTGGTTAAGCACCCCTGATTTTATAACTGGGTACCAAAAATGTAAACAAAAAATGCAAAGAAAGTCAGAAACAAAATCCAAAGAAGAGAAGGGAAGAGCCTGGCACAGAGGCACATGCCTAAGCTCTCAACAACTTGGGACACTGAGGTAGAATTGTGAGTTCTAAACCAGTCTCTCAGCAACTTATTGAAGTCCTAAGCAATTTATTGAGACTCTGTCTCTAAATAAAATATACAAAAGAGTTAACGATGTGGCTCAGTGGTTAAGCACCACTGCATTCATCTTCAGTGCCAACCAAAGGAGGCTTGAATGGCCACTTTATAAGGAGAAATGTAAGTGTTAAGTAATTGTAAAGTCGCCCAATATTCTAACAAATTAGAGAAATGGCATAAAAATCAAACAGTGAGACAATATCAAACAGTATCAGTAAATATGGGGCAAATAAATGCGCATGAACTAAAGAGGGAGTAAACATTGTTATATCTTTGAAGAAACTGGCTACTGAAAATACATGATTATTCCCCAGAAGAAGCATATGCTTGTGAAAATCACTGGACATATAGAACATAATAACATAAAAATATGGAAGCATTGGTCTAAATAGGTAAAAACTCAGAGCACAGAAAAGGGAATGTACACTAGGAAAAAGAAAAGTAGAAAGGGTGGGAAAAAAGCTGTTTTTATTGTACTGTATCCAGTGTGACAAATATTATGAAACACAACATAGTTTCATATAGATGTCATATACATACAATATTATGTGCATACAATTAAGCAAATATGTAGACTTTAAAAATTAAAGTATTTAGACATGAGAGCTGTGGGTACCTCAGAAACCCCAGAGAAAGAACACTCTTGAGAATGGCATGAAGACACACTTTCCAGTCTACACTGGGACACTGCAACTCAAAGACATTCCAATAAGATGTCTGTGTCTATGGAAGGTGAAGGGGGAACAGGAACAAACAGTTTTACAAAGAGTCAAGCTACTCTTTTTTTCCTCTCACATTAAATTCTAACAGGATAAAAATATTTCATAAACAGTGTCATCAAGTGTTAGAGAAAAAAGTTAAAAGACTCTCTTTAAAATATAACTTGAGAAACCATTTATTATGTTCTGGAGAAATAACATTGGTATTAAAAAGTGGACAATTATATAAAAATGCAGGAATACATTCAAATACCTCAAAAAAAAACCTAAACAAAAAATACAGCATTCTGAATTTTAGGTTCTGCTTCTCAGACATCTGGAAATCTCAGGAGAGAAAAAGCACCTCATGACTCTATATATCAGGACTATTTTTTATAATAAATATTTTTAGTTGTTGATGGACCATTATTTATTTATTGTTATTTATATGTGGTACTCAGAAGAGAAGCCAGGACCTCAAGCACTATTTCACTGAGCCACAACCCCAGCCCACCAGAACTACTTTTATGCAGAAAAATCACACCTGGATCTAGGATCCTCTCCTAATAATTATGATAGCCATCACCATACAATCTGGGAAGGTGCCAGGCTGGCAGCACAAAGTTATCCACATAACCTTCAGGACATAAGTGAAGAAAATGTGAATGTTTACCATTTCAGCTGCTTACCAAATTCCACACTTTATTGGCCAGAAGAGACTTAGGGATGACTGCTCCGTAAGAGGAATCATTTATGGAGACAATGGAGACTACATTGAGCAGTTCTAGCTATACCTGTTTGGAAATATTTTCTCAACAGTCTCCATTTCCAGTCTTCAGACAGTCTCAAAACCCTGCACATTCACTATTTCCTGAGTTTCTGTGTGCCTAATATTCTCCATACAGATCATCCAACATTGGTATGGCAGAGAAATCTGGGTTTCCCAAGCATTGCAGAGGAAGCTTACAAATGGATCCCCAAAATAACAGGCTTCAGAGTCAAAGCCTGGATCAGACAGTGGAATACAAACCTTTTTTACTTGCCATATATTGGACTGGGGAGTTCTCACCCAAGAGCACCTGATCATCAACCCAAGGAATGAATGAGGCCACAATGAGTCAATATTGATAGGTTCTTGGGTGCATATACTTTATTCTTCTTTTAGGGTATTTTATAATTGAGTACCTGTAGGAGTTTGTAAAGGCAAGGTTTCCTTAAAGAAGTGGGATCTAGCCTGGCCAGTAGGATATTTAAATCTAGGCTTTTATATAGGGTGATAACAATTTATAAATTGTATGCATAAATGTTAATTATTGGAAATAATATAATGGCAATTAAACATTTTTATTTAACTTTTCTGACCTATGGTCTTCAAAGAAGGCAGCTTAGGCTGTGACCTGGGAGCGTTTCCCCGATGTCCAATGCAAAACGAAAGTGAAGCTCAGATGCAGTATTAACATTTCCAGTATTTACACTAAAAATACAAGACACAGGTGGAACTCATTTTGATCATAAAGCCAACCTTCACAGAATAGCATTATTATTATGTTACAAATACGAAATTGGTAATGAAGAATGTGTATGTATTTGGAACAACATCCTCACAAGTCATTCTATTTGAAGCATCCAGCACACCACAGTTTATACCATTCATACTCCATTGTGAGGTTCATGGCTACTCTAACCTCAGGGAGTTAAAGGTCCTGGATCCCTACATTTCATGCAGGGGATGAGGAAATATACTTTTTAATGAATAAATCTCCAAAAAAAACAAAAAGCAAGAATGACATTGCCCTCACAAAGTTCAGGCAGATTTTTAAGTGTCCAAAAGGAGATAATTTTGCCCCATTTCAGATTTTAGACAGCACAAAAAGGAAGTTAAGAGGACCAGAATTTGAAAATCTTTCATCTCCATGTTAATAGATCTTTCCATAGCCTTGACTCCAGAATTTAAATATATTAAAGACAAACATCTTATTTTGCAATTTTGCCCTTGACCTAATGCCCAGTCTATGATGTCTGTTTCCCCATTTGGGGTACCTCTGAGAGTTTTAGCATCAATTGGATATAAGCCTGACCATCATGTGAAGTGGTCTCTCTGTAAGCAATGTTAACTGTAAATACAGAGAATGCTGTGGACTTGATGGATTTATTTATAATATACTAGGATATGATATGTAGTAAAATAATACAGCAAAGACCACCACACTTTGTAAAAATAAGATTTTTTTATTATTTTGTTTTTTAAAATGTTTAGTTGTGTAATGAAATAGAACACAAAGTGCATTTCTTACCATAGGATCAATTCCAGACGTATCTAAAAACCTCATATTATTCTTACTTATTTGTGAAATGATTTTGTCAAGTTGCCTTGTTTATGACTTAATTGTTATGCAACTTTTCTATTAGAAGAGAGAATACTGATCTAAAGAGATTTATTTTTCTATGCTGTATGTCCTAGCTTGTTTTTTAATTTTTTTAAAAAAATTTTGATGTTTGTGTGTGTGCTGTGCTGCAGTTGTTTCTGAACCCAAGCATGGCATAAAGTTCTCAACATAACTGTGGCTGCATATATTGTTCAAGTCAAATTTGGGGGTCTGTTATTACGAATAATAAAGGTGACAATGAGATGATAGGCTGAGGAGTACAGTGGAAAATAGGGCAAAACAAAATGTGTAACAAAGTGTTCATCCCCCCCATAGCATAAACTTCCCAATCACTTCACTGTAAGCCTCTTTTTTTTTTTTTTTTTTTGGTACTGGGGATTGAACTCAGGGGCACTCAACCATTGAGCCACATCCCCAGCCCTATTTTGTGTTTTATGTAGAGACAGGGTCTCACTGAGTTGCTTAGCACCTCACCCTTGCTGAGGCTGGCTTTGAACTCGTGATTCTCCTGTCTCTGCCTC
Source organism: Geosciurus inauris (assembly GCA_004024805.1). Lineage (NCBI taxonomy): Eukaryota > Metazoa > Chordata > Mammalia > Rodentia > Sciuridae > Geosciurus > Geosciurus inauris. The sequence continues at coordinate 194 of PVHX01030880.1, read as the reverse complement.
CCTAAGTGCTGGGATTACAGGCTTGAGCCACTGTGCCTGGCTCACTGTAAGCCTCTTAATGCCTGTCTTAATAACTAAACCCTTCCACTTTTCTCCTTTGGCCCTTATACATATGTGGTTGCATGAAGCCCTGTGGATTCAGAAATTACAAGATAGTATCAGACAATTGCACAGGTTATTTAGTGACTGGCTTC
>PVHX01030879.1:0-15381 GCA_004024805.1 Geosciurus inauris | reverse complement strand
TATATTTTTAGTTGAAAATCAAACATTTCAAAAAGCATACATGTAAAAGATTTGTAAAGGATGGATTGTTTTGCATTTAGCATTCATCTAATTTCCGGCTTCATTTATCCTTAGCCTTCGGAGGTGTCCTGAGTGTCTGTGCATAAGATGGGGCACTTCTGCCCTGTCCTTCCCCCTCCTTCACATGTGCTCCTCCCCAAAAATCTGTTCTCAGTCTCTGATTTGACCGTTTTCTTCCCTAGTTGTGAAAGGCATACATAGGCAGATCTGAGCCTTGTCACTTGCCAGCTGCGTGGCTCTGGGTGAGATGTCTCCACTCTCCTCCTTCAGTCTTTACCTGCTGGAAGGTTGGGATTAGAATATCAACCTCACGGGGTTGTTGGGAGGACTAAGAAAAATACAGAAGCTGTAAACTGACCAGCAGAGTGTAGTGACTCAGAAAATACCCATTCTTATGGTGTTCGTGGTCCCCCTTTGCCTGTGGTCCCTCTCTGTCAGCTCACGCCACCTGTGCTGAAACAGCAACTGCCAAGGTCCCCCTCGCGTCTCCTCTTGGGGTGTCTGCTTCCCTCAGCAGAACCCCTTTCCTCTCAGCACACGAGCAACGTCATCCTCTTTCACAAAAGCATGTCGTCAGCGCTGCTCCCGGTCCAGCATTTGTTCAGCACATAAGTCACCAGGGTCCACTCTGTGCCTGGCAGTGGGCTGAGCACCAGGGACACAAGAACAGCCTAGGTGATCCCTGTCCTCAAGCTCTGGGCAGTGAGAGTTCACAGAGAGCTCAACTTGGCGCCTGCTTCAAGGCTCCCACTCGGCCATCCCTGAGCTTGCACATGTGGGCTCTGCCGCTCTGTCTTTTCCACAGCCACCCATGGGTTCATTATGCTTTAAACGCCCCGAGGGTGTATCTAGTTTCCTCCTTGTCACACCTGAGACTGAGTCCTGCATTCCTTCCTTCCTGACCAGGCCCCTCCTGCCCTCTGTCCTGGCTGGCCTGTCCTCTTGGGCTTCCCCCCATCCTGCCAGTAGTCGTTCCCTCTGTGATGTGGTGAAGAGGACAGGGATCCGTGGGTCTTTCCTGAGCTGCAGGCTCTTTGTACAAGCATCTCTGCTCAGACTCCTGACGCTGAGTGTGACCACTCAGTCACAAGCATCTTTGTACAAGCATCTCTGCTCAGACTCCTGACACTGAGTGTGACCACCCCCCCCCGTCTTCTGTTGCAGGTGACGGACACACTCACTGTGATTGGTGCTGCATCAGTTGTCCTGGGTATTGGTGGCCTCGTGGGGTTGCTGCTGTCCAGAAGCAAGCGGGAAAAGCACTGAATCCAAGGCATTTCCTGGAGGCACCAATTAGCTCAGGGGAATTTGAGCTAGTGGGTGGGAGTGGTTTGGTTTGCAGATTTCACTCTTCTGTGAACTTGAGCACTTGTTTTAGTGAAGCTGAATCAAAGTATAGGAAGCCTTGTTCTGAGGGAAAGGCTGCACAGCAGGAATTCTATTAAAGAGCAGGTTGCACACTGTCATGGTCTCAGTGTTTGTGTCTCTCCCACCTCAAATTCATATGTTGATGCCCTAACCCCCAATGTGATGGTATTCAGGATGGTGTCATTGGAGGGTCACTGGGTTTAGAGGAGGTGGGGAGGGTAGGACCCCTACCGTTGGCTTAATGTCCTTATAAGAAGAAGGGAGACCAGAGCTCTTTCCCTCCCTCTGCCATGGGCAGACCTAGTGGAAAGGGGGCCCACTGCCTGCCTGGAAGAACCTCTCTAGACAGCATGTCTGCAGCACCTTGACCTTGGCTTTCCCAGCTGCTGGGGCTTCAATTTAGTCTGTTCCCTCCAAAACCATGATCTAATACAGTTCCCCTGAGGACATATGAAGAGGTGCGAGCAGGCGGGAGGCCCTCTTCCTTGGAGGCAGGCATGAGAGAGCACCTGGAACGGTGGCTGGAGGCTGCTTGGCTGGGTGAGCTGCTAGGGGCTTCCTGCGCTGTCCTGGCTGAGGACAGCATCCTAGTGCTGAGTAGCTACTTGGAGAGGCTGCAGCTCACGCCCGCCCCGCACCACAGAGCCCACTCACTGGCCCCCAGGAGTGTCTGGCTGAGCAGCTCTGAACCAGGATTGGAGACCATTTCGTCCCCACAGACTTCCCAGCACCCAAAGGAGGCACTGGAAGAGGTTGTGGAGCCTCGGTTGCTGCCCCTGGACACTGCCCCTGGGCACCATCACCTTCCAGGCCTTTCATGGGTCACCTGCGTCCTCACAAGCCCTCCCTTTCTGCATTCTTCCTGGTTCCTCTCGCCCAAGAGCGTCCAGGTGAGGAGCTGGCCTTGAAGAGACAGACCCATCCCCTGGGTCCTGCTGGAAAGCACCTTAGCTGTTCTTTCCAAAGGCGAAGACCTACCACCTGCTTTTCTTTTTTTCTTTTTTTTTAATATTTTTTTTAGTTGTAGATGGACACAATGTCTTTATTTTATAGCTTTGTATGTGGCGCTGAGGATCGAACCCAGGGCCTCACGCATGCAAGGCAAGCGCTCTACCACTGAGCTACAATCCCAGCCCCTACCACCTGCTTTTCTAGCTGCTCCCAGTAGGGGACTCTGGCGTGGGGAAGACCTGAGTCTTTTTTCCTTTTTCCTGTGATGCTTCTTACCATCTATATTATTTTAACTCCTGCTGCTTTGCCTTTAAAAGATATATTTAGTTCTAGATAAACACATGCATTTATTTTATTCATTAATTTTTCCTGAATTTTTTGCTGAGGGTCGAACCCAGCGCCTCCCACATGCTAGGCAAGTGCTCTTATCACTGAGCTCCCAGCCCCTGGCTGCTTTGACTTTTCACATAAATTTTAAAATCATCTTGGCCACATCTACAAGTTATTCTGCGGGGGTTTTGTTTGGCATTTCACTGACTCTGCAGACGAACTGGAGAAGAACTGACCTTCATGTGGTGGATCTTTGGATCCAGGAGGTGAGGTGTCTCTTCATTTATTTACGTCTTTGTTTTTTGAGGTTTTGAAGATTCAGAATTTTGAGGTTTCAGTATACGTGTGTTGTTGAATTTATGGCTAAGTATTTGATTTTTTCAGTTATTTACAATTAGCTGTAAATCAGTTTGGGTAGATCATATGCCTCTAGAAAGTTGTCGGCGTCTTCGGGGCTTTCTGTGATTGCTATGTCTTGTTAATGTATGATTCCCTTGCGCAGCCTCAAATGTCCTTCTTTATCCCTTTTCACTAACTTCTGGTTTATCTGATATGAGGATGGAAAACTGCTCATTTATGCGGTTGATATGAGTGATTCGTTTTTCCCATCCTTTCACCTTCATTCTGTAGATCTTTTCCTGTGAGATGCGTCTCTGGAAGGCAGCATGTTGTTGGGTCTTTTTAAATCCAATCTGTCAGTCTGTATGTTTTAGTTGATGAGTTTAGGCTATTCACATTCAGGGTTATTATGGAAATATGATTTGTATTCCCAGTCATTTGGGTTTATGTTTGGTTTTTAACTTGACTTGATTTCTGCTTTGATTGGCCTTTCCTTAAGTGTAGTTCCTTCCTTTGCAGATTTTCATGGCTGGTTATCATTTCCTCCTCATGGAATATTTTGCCGAGAATGCTCTGTACTGCAGGCTTTTTCACTGTAAATTCTTTTAACTTCTGTTTATCATGAAAGGTAATTTCATCATCAAATATGAAGCTTAATTTTGCTGGATATAAGATTCTTGGTTGGCCTCCATTTTCTTTCAGAGCTTGGTATATGGTGTTCCAGGATCATCTGGGTTGAAAAATCTGCTGAGATCCAAATTGGTTTTCCCCTATATGTAGTCTGATTCCTCTCTCTTGTGGCCTTTAAAATTCTATCCTTATTCTGTATGCTAGGCATTTTCATTATAATGTGCCTTGGCGTAGATCTGTTGTAATTTTGTACATTTGGTGTCCTGTAAGCCTCTTGTATTTGATTTTCCAATTTGTTCTTCATGTTTGGGAAATTTTCTGATATTATTTCATGGAAGAGATTGTGCATTCCTTTGGTTTGAAACTCTCTTCCTTCTTCTATCCTGATAAATCTTAGATTTGGTCTTTTGATGCTGTCCCATAATTCTTGGATGTTCTGTTCATGGTTTCTTACCATCTTCACTGTATGGTTAACTATATTTTCAAGGTTGTATATTTTGTCTTCATTATCTGACGTTCTGTCTTCTAAATGATCTAGTCTGTTGATGATGCTTTCTATTGAGTTTTTAATTTGGTTTATTGTTTCCTTCATTTCAAGGATTTCTGTTTGTTTTTTGTTTTTTGTTTTCAGAATCTCTCTCTTTCTTGAAGTCATCTTGGCTACCTGTATTTGCTCCCTTATGTTTTTGTTGGTGTGATTAATGGCTACCTGTATTTGGTCTCTTATCTCTTTGTTGGAGTGATCAGTTTTTGCCTGTATTTGCCCACTTAAGTCATTCTTTAATTTGCAGATCATGCTAATTATGTACATTCTGAACCCTTCTCTGACATTTCATCAACTGTGCTGTCATGGATTCTATTATTGTAGTAGTTGGTTTGTTTGGGGCGCTTTCTTCCCTTGTTTTTTCATGTTGATTATGAGTCTTCCTTTCTTGCAGTGCCTATCTGAGGTATTGTGCTTTCTACCCTATAATCTTGTAGTGACCCTGCAGATTACCTGTACCTCACCTTGGTATTCACTTCTAGTCCCTGGCAGGTGCTTCCAGATGGACGCTACTGCAACTAAATATGAGGCCCTATAGTGGAGGTAACTCAAGATAGCAGTGGCTGTGGCCCAAGATTGATGCAACCACTTTCAGAGATGAGGCTGAAATGTTGGGACATACAATGGCTTTGGGCTGCCTGTTCGGGGCTGCAGAGCTGTGACATGCTGTGCTCTGGCGAGCAGTGCCTCCAGGACCTTTCTGTTGTCCCAAAGTGGAGGCAACTGCATGGGGAGGACTATGGGGATGGCTGCAGTGTCCCAAGATGGATGTGGGTCGGGGAATGGCAGGGTGGTCCTCCACACTGTGGAAGGGTGGTCCTGGGCTTGGGCTCTCACACAGGTCTGCAGGGACAGTTCTGGGCCTGACCTGGGCCTGGGCTCCTGGGGGTTTCCTGGGGGGGAAACTGGGCCTGGGCCTGAATTCCCATGGGTAGGTGGGGTCGGTATCTTTCACTCTTTTTTTGTTTGTTTGTTTTTTAAAAAAATTTTTTTAGTTGTAGATGGACACAATGTCTTCATTTTATTGCTCTGTATGTGGTGCTGAGGATCGAACCCAGGGCCTCACGCATGCGAGGCAAGCGCTCTACCGCTGAGCTACAATCCCAGCCCTCTTTCACTCTTAATATTGGAAATTTGTGTCATTTTCCTTTTTACCTCTCTCAGTCCTTCTAGAGTTTTACCATTTGCTCTTTTAAAAGAACCCGCTTTTGGCTTGACTGATTTCCTCTCTTGTTTCTGTTGCTCATTTTATGGACTGCTGCTCTTATCTTCATTCTTCCCTTCCTTCTCACCTGTTTTGGACTTATTTGCTCTTTTCTAATTTCTTCTGTGGGAAACTCAGTATACTGATTTTTCAGTTTTGTTCTCTTCTAATATATGCATTTAGTCGTATAAAGTTCCTTCTCAGTATTGCATTAGCTATACCTCACATATGCTGATATTCTTTATTGTGGTTTTTGGTCCTCTAAAAATATGTTTTAATGCCCATGAGACTTCCTATACAACCCATGGGTTATTTAGGAGTGTGCTGTTCAATTGCAAGTATTGGAGATTATTCTTACATTCTTCTATTATTGAGTTCTAGTTTAATCCTATTTTTGTGAGAAAGTATATGTTGGATGATTTCAATTTTTTTTGATTTGTAAGGTTTATTTTTTTCATCATCTAGAACATGGACCACATTGTGAATGTTCTGGGTACTTGAAAGGAGCGTGTGTTCGGCTGTTGTGGGTCAAGTGCTCAGTGACTGTCAGCCGGGTCTGGTTATTGGTAGTGTTGTTCAGTTCTTCTGGCTCCTCAATGGTTTCCTCTGTGTGGGCTCCTTCAGTTGAGCAAGAGGAGAGTCAAGTCTCCAACTGCAGTTGCTTATTTGCCTGTTTCATTTTTTCAGATTTTTTTCACTCCACATTTTGAAGCTGTAGATGCCTACACACACACACGTGCAAAGCAAGCACTCTGCCACTGAGCCACAACCCCGCCCTGGGATTGTCGTGTCTCATGCACAATGATTTAACATACCAGAATGGAGACAGCTATTCCTAGAAAGTTGTACTTACAAGGTTGGCTTTTGGCTGAGTCTGGGAACTGGGCAGGTAAACAGTTGCCTGCACTAGAATAAATCTTGCCCTAAGGGATCAGAATGACTCACCACGTCTAAACCCTCTGTATATACAATGTTGTTTATGCTGTGTGCTGCCTGCCTCTGGGAGTCCAGAGCTTCAGTACCTGCCATGCAGAGGTACTATGTGACTCTCCCTGGACAAAACCCTGGATTTGTAAACTTGGGATCTCCTTGGGTAGACAACCCTTCACACCTGTCGTCACAACTCATTGATGGAGGAGTTTTGTGATCCCAGGTGAATCCACTGGAGAGGCTCTTAGAAGCTTGTACCTGTATGTCTCCCCACACTCCTTTCCTTCTGCCCATCTTGTTTTGTGTCCCTTGCCTTAAAAAATCTTAGCTGTGAGTGTAACTCTAGATGAGGTCTTCTTGTGAAGCAGTGAATCTGGGGTGGCCTCAGAATGCCCTTCTTTAGTAGCTGATGCTCTGGTAGACACAATCTAATGTCATCCAATGTGGGTTTTCTCGGCCAGCTGAGACCCAAAGAACAGCTGAGGAGGGTGTGGCTGTGGAGTTGAAAGAAGACTTCCGGAGACCAGTTTCAGAGAACTCCATCAACTTTATTTTTACACAAGCAAGGTTTTATTAGTTTCTAGTTGCTGGGCATGTTCTGCAAAGGAGCACCTGATCCAGTGAGCTATTAGTATCCTACATGAATTATGACCAATGGGATAAAAGGTTGATGGCACAAAAATAGCAGGAGAGGAAGATGCTGAGCACACAAGGGAAGCCAGGTCGCCATGGTGATGGGGCGGAGTGTGGTCACTGTTCCAACCACACGTGTTGTGGCTTTAACCACAAATGTTTGGGTTCAGTGTTCTGGGCACTGAGAGCTTCTCAGGTAGGCAACATAGGCAGTTTTCCAACTTATGGGCCCAAAAAACCCAACAGGAGGTTAGCCAGGAGTCACAGAGTTATCCACAGAGACACAGACACCTGACTCAGTTGCTCTCCCCCCTGTGGTCCAGTCCTCACAAGAGGGATGAACTCTGTCCTTGTGGAGGTGCAGAGGTTGGGACTCAGAGACATGGAGTGTTGTGCTCAGGTCACGTGTGTGCAGAGGCTGAGCTGGGCCCTCCCTCTGCCCATAGCCCTCATAAGTCGCCCCATGGCCCCTGCTCCTCATGCCACACCTCTCTCCTCACTCTCAACATTTCACCAGGCGCCCAAGAGTCAAGAATCCATACTTTTTCTTTTCCTCGTCCCTCTTCACTCTTGGGGCCTGATCTCATGGATGAGATCTCCCTCCCAACCTCTCAATCTAGGCTCCCAAATACCAAAAGAGGGGTCATGCTGAGTCCTCCACCTGCCCCACACTCTGCTTCCCTCAGCCCCACAGACCACACTGCCACCACCTCAGTCACAAAGTCCAGTCAATGCAGACACCAGCAGTCTCTCCCGATTCCTTTCCTCATCCATTTCCTATCTACCAACTTAATTCAGGGCAGTTCCCCTCCTGCTACCATGACCCCATAGCCTCCTGCCAGCTTCCTCATTTTCTGTCGCTGGTACCCCATACCGAGTCCCCGAGACCCACATACTCTTCCTGACCAACACTTTCTCTCTTCCCTCCCCTCCCTGGGCTCTGCCCCCAGGTCCACCAAGGGCCTTGACCTCCACTCACCTAGTGCTCCCTCTGGCCTCTACTCTTCTGCATTCCCAGGTCTCCCTCCCCCAACCCCCTTCCCACACCCACTCTTCCTCTTTCCATTCCCATTTAGACCTCCTACCCGCCAGGCTGCCCTCACTGCCCTACTGACTCAATTGCCACTCTAGGACCCAGGTCCCTAACCCCATCATGCAAGGATCAGGATGAACTGCAATTCTCTACCTGTCTGAGCTTCCTCCAGCCTCCAGGAGAAAAACTACTGAGGGCTTGGCCTCTGTCCCTTCCTCTCGAAGAGCATCCCAGGGCCTGACTTGAACCGGAGCAGAGCCAGGCCTCCTCTCCACCCCCTCCTGTACCCCACCCTGAGGCAGCCTGTCCCCTAGGCCACAGCAAGGCCACAGACAGCAGGAGGGAGTTTCTCTTCTCTTCAGTTGCCCAAGGTCATGGCCAGGGCACTGTGAAAACAAGGGAGCTGAGCTCTGAGGTTGAGCCTCTGCCTCCATGAGGACACAGGGCAGGAGTTTTCCCTGGGGACAGGGCAATACAACCCACACCACTTCCCTTCCCAAGTTATAACACATGATTTCCAGGACTGTTCCATTCCTAATAATCACATGAACCTGGCATGGGGACTGTGGCCTTTCTTTTGCCTCCACCCTGCACACTCCAGGCAGTCCCTGTGCTTGCCTGACCTGCCATCCCTTCAGCTGGCAGTGCCCACCAAGTCCTCCTGCTCAGGAGATGGGGCTGTGATATTGTTAAAAGGGGCTGGTACCCATGGGTAAACTGAGACCACCTTGTTCAAGGTCAGCCACCAAATGATCTCCAGTGTGTCACTGGGGGCTGTCCATGAGGATCTGGCCAGTGGGGACATGAGGGAATTAGCTGAGTCCACTCCCACTGGCTCCCTCTAGAATGAGGATGGGGAAGACTTTGAGGAGTTTCCCACTGCAACCCAGGTGACATCAGCATGGAGATGCTGAGAGGTCACATGTCCACGGGAGCAGCATGGGCTGTGGGAGTAGCGGGTCTGCAGTGACGCTGTGCATCCTAAACATGGAGTCCCCCAAGTTTGGTTTCATTCCCCCTGTATGCTCACCCCAAAGTTCTGTCTTCCCAAGAGCCTGAAGAGGGCGTCAGGCTGGTCCTGGCTTCCACCACAAGCTCCACACTGAGGATGCCGAGCTGCCCCCAATCCCTCCCACACCTTGCTCTCTGGACTTCCCAGGATGTGATGTCGATAAGTAGCTGTCAGGAGAGAGAGAGACTTTTGGGGGGGTTTGGGTAGGGTAGCATTATGTGGCTCAAAGAAGCAGCCTCTTCACACAAGCTAGTGAAAGATCCGAGCTAAAATGAACCCCATGACAGGCTTTGAACCCTCCAGAAAAACTAGTAGGCCTGAGTTTTGTTCTGGGAAAAGACACACATTCTCAAGGCTGAAGCCACTCTGGGACCACCCTCAGAGCAGACAAAGAGGTTAAAAATCACATACCTGGCATTCCTGAGGTCTGAGTCTGCCTAAACTCCCCTTGTAGTTGGTCATTTTCAAAAAATTCCCAAAAGCCATGATTGGGTCCCACCAAATGTTACAGACACCCCTCAAACTCTGAATGGTCACTATTGTCACCATAGGTGCTGTACAATTGTAATTGGTGCTTGTGTAATGATGGGATGTATACGTCATGTCCACTACCACCACCTGTCCCCTCCCCCTATAAAAACCTGCTGAGCCATTGTTCGGGGCTCTCTGCACGGACCCACTGCATTGGTAAAGTCTGAGAGACCGAGCTTAAGCCCGAAAAAAGGCTCTTTGCTTTTACATACATGCCTCGGTCTCCCTGGTGGTCTTTGGGGACTCCATGATCTGGGCATAACAGCTAGTAGGGGTGTGGGCTTTCTGTTGGGCTAGAATGAATGTACTTCTCACCTGGGATGAGAGGAAGGAGAGGGTTTCTTTTCTTTTTTTAAATACTTCTGGCCACACAGGATTCATGGGTTTCCAGTGTGTGGGGAATGTGTCTCTGGTGGCCTGTTCCAGGTAGTTTGGTTTGTTTTGAAGTTGGTGGAAATGTTTGCCTGTTATGGAGATATTCATCCCTCATTGTAGGGTGTGTCTGTGTCCTCAGAGCCCCTCCCTCCTTGACACTTTTCCCTATGGCTCTGTCTCTCCATCCTGCCCTCCCACACCTACCAATACATGTGTGGGGTTTTTTTCAGTATTGATACTTGATTGTTTCTCTTTCTTGATTGTTTCCTCTCTCCATGAAACTTGGGGAATTTGGAATGTTCCCCTGACCACATATGCCACCAAGTCCTCCTGAATGCACATTCAGCTCTGATCTCTCTCCCGTCCAATTGATTTCCATATCTAACTGCCTCCTGGATGTGTGCCCTGCACTTGTTGAAAGGTTAAAATTTTCATGTGAACTTTGATCTACCTTTCCTCCTACTCGAAGGCTTGGGTAGGTGAAGTTACGAGAAAATGAAACTTAAAACTAAAAGAAGTCTGGACATTTTTTCATGTCTTTTGATTGATTGTATATCTTCTTCTGTGAAGTTTCTGTTTAGCTCCTTGGCCTATTTATTTATTGGGTTGTTCATTTTTGTGGTGTTAAGTTTTTTGAGTTCTTTCTATATCCTGGAGATTCGTGCTCTATCAGATGTGCATGTGGCAAAGATTTGTTCCCACAATGTCGGCTCTCTGTTCACTTCATTGATTGTTTCTTATGCTGAGAAGAATCTTTAGTTTGAATCCATCTCATTTATTGATTCTTTTTTTTTTTTTTTTTTTTTTTTTTTTTTTTTTTTTTTTTTTTTTTTTTTTTTTTGGTTCCGGGGATTGAACTCAGTGGCACTCGACCACTGAGCCACATTCCCCACCCTATTTTTGTGTTTTATGTAGAGACAGGGTCTCACTGAGTTGCTTAGCACCTCACCATCACTGAGGCTGGCTTTATCTCCTGTCTCAGCCTCCCTAAGTGCTGGGATTACAGGCTTGAGCCACCGCGCCCAGCTATTTATTGATTCTTGATTTTATTTCTTGTGCTACAGGAGTCTTATTAAGGAAGTAAGGTCCTAATCCAACATGATGAAGATTTGGACATCCAGCCAGCAACACACAGCACTTCTGGACAGAACAATGACTTCGGTGAGTCCCCAGATAGTGTTTTAAAGGTTTTATTTTAAAAGCAACAGGAATTATGTGTGTTGTGCTTGTTGACTATAGCTCAGGTATAGAGGGGACAGGGCAGGAGGAGGGGCAGTTGGCTGCAGGTCTGGGGCTCTGACACACAGCAGGAAATGAACCTTTGGGTCCAAGAACCCAGAAGTTTCCATGTTCAGCTGCTGTGTGGGGTTTGGTTTCCTGGGTGCCTGCTGTGTCCTGGCACCTCACTGAAGGCTTTTCTTTACCCAAACTAGGCTTCAAGAAACAACTTGGGAAGGAGGAAGTTAGGTCAGAGGAATTCTTGAATGGTGGAGAGGTATTTAGAATCCAAAGCCTTTAGTTCTGTTTTTTAATTTAATTATATTTAAAAATTTATTCCACAATAATATGTGAATGTATTTTCCTTGTTAAGGAAACCAAAAGCAGAAAATCTAAAAGAGATCAACAGAGGAAAGGGACAGGGGTAGAGGGAGTGAGGAGGGAGGTGTTAGGGAGTGGTATTGGGCAAAATATATAGCTATATCGGGTGCAACAAAATGCTCATAATTATGTACAAGTATAAAACAAGTATAATGTCCCAGTAAAAACATGTGGAAAGAGAATTAAATAAATAAATAAGAAACCAAAAGCAAAGTTGAAGTCATGAGCATGAAGGATGGCAATCATTCTCCCAAGCTCCCTTGCTCTCTCCTTCCCCTCAAGTAGCTTGGGGGTGCGCTCTACCAGATGTTTCTATGCATATGTATATATAGCTACCTTATGAATCTGGTTATGGCTTTAGTGTAAGAAAACTCCCCATACCTTCAACTCCTCCCCTTCTTTTTTCCCCATTCTATGCTAATGGACTGTGCACCTGACAGAGCAGTACCCCATTGTTTGTCATTTCAGGGCCATGAAGCTGCTGTACTTTCTGGAATAAAGGGGCTCTGCATCTCATTCCGGCAGAGCAGTATTACCAGTCCCCAGAGTCTGGGTGAAATGACTCTGTGACCATCCACTCCATACCCCCTCCTGTGGGACCCCATTCCATCCTTCCTGGGGACCCCTCTTCATCTCCTGGGACCCCAACTCATCAGCAGACCCACATATGGTGCAGCATAAAACAACATTTGGCACCCACATGTTCTAGGGCCTGCTCCACCCCATGATAAGTGACCTCCTGGCGGTCCCCCGTTTTTCTTGTCTTGCTGGTGAAAGTAACACCAGCCTTTTTGTGTTTGTACTCTGTGTCTGTTTGTCTTTGTGGGATAAAGTTAGGTCAAGGAACATACTTCCACTTTCTGGTTTGTCTGGCAGTCACACAAGGGTCTGATCAATTTGGTGACTGGAACCGCCATTAAAAAAACCACAGAAGTCCCTCACAGAGCACTGTATACCCTGATCCTAAACATCTCTGTGTTTTTATCTCTCCTGAGACCCAAACTTTCATTCTCCTTTTTTTTTTTTTTTTTTAATATTTTTTTAGTTGTAGATGGACACAATGTCTTTATTTATTTATTTTTATGTAGTGCTGAGGATCGAACCCAGTGCCTCACGCATGCAAGGCAAGCGCTCCACCACTGAGCCACAATCCCAGCCCCTCATTCTCCTTCTTTTTGTCAAAATCCTCAATAAAATTTCTTTCCTGTCCCCTTTGCTTTCGGGGGTTTTTTTTTAATTTTTTTTACTTATTTTTTCAGTTGTAGGTGGACAGAATATTTTATTTTTATGTGCTGCTGAGGATCGAACCCAGTGCCTCATGTGTGCTAGGCAAGCATGTTACCACTGCACCACAACCCCAGCCCCTGCTTTCAGCTTCTTTTCGCTAGCATTTCTTCCTGCTTTCGGGAGACACCCTCCCCCCCCCCCCCCCCCCCCCCCCCCCCCCCCCCCCCAGCCCTCCGTGCGCATGCGCAGGCTGCTCCTGCTTCTCCCTGCTCCTCCCACTCCTCCCCCTTTCCCCAAGGGCCCCCGGACACCACTGCCAGCCTTTGCAGGGAAAAGTAAACAAAAGCGCTGCCATAAAGTGTTGCGCTGCTGTAAAGTGTCGTGCTGCTGCAAAGTGTCCTGCAGTGATTTTTTTTGCGCCTGGCAGAGAAAGGGGAGATTGCCAAGCATGCTGTGCCCGCATCTCCTCTGGCCACGGCCACACTCCCCTGCCTCCAGTGAGCCGCCCAGCGGGCACTTGCTGTGTGGGCCCAAAGAGGCAGCCAGACGGGCTCATACACTGATCTGCCTCCCAGTTGCGGGTTTGAACATTACTGCTTACTTTCACTTTAATGTCTCCCTGCTCCCCATTCCCTCCACAAATTCGTCTTCTCTGCCCTAGCACCGGCTCTCCTCTCTGGAGGCAGGGCTCTGCTGCGGGCATGGAGGGTGGGCTGTGGCGGGGGCACCACCCCTGGGCGGCAACTAGCCACCACAGGTCGTGGCTCCAGGATGCCTGAAAAGGCCCGGCGGGGAAGGTGGCTTGGGAGCACCTGGCTCTTCTCTCTTCTTGCCTTCTCCTCTCTGCAGGCGGGGGAGGAACGGGTCCAACCCCCCCCCCCAGTGTTACAGCCCCCTGACTGCAGCAATCGCAGAATCCAGGGGCCAAGGGAGCACAACCTGTCCTGGCCGCACCACGGTGGGGGGGGACCAGGTCTCCAGGGCTGGGCTGCCCCTCCCATGGTGCGACTGCTCCCCCATCCCTGGCTGCTCTCTCCTCCCTCCCCCATGACCCAGCGATGGCAGCAAGCAGCATGCTGCAGGGGGCGAGGGAGGAAGAAGAGCCTGTCTTTACTTGCTCATCTTTTCCCTTCACCCTCATGGAAATGGGTTTCTGCCACTAAGGAAGTTTCCACCCCTAATGATTCACTGTCAGATCTGATCCGCCTTAGTTGGGTGGACACCTCACCCTGCCGGGTGGAGCAGTGACCTATTCTTGAGCCTAAGCTTTCAACATTAAAGAAGCTTGTCCACAAGCAACTCGCTTTAGGTCATATTGAGCCTTCAGCTAGTCCTTATAATTTTCCCATCTTTGTCATTAAAAACAAAATCAGGCAAATGGAAATTATTATAGGACCTTAGACATATCAACAAGAAAATGAAAAAATGGGCACATATCAAGGCAGTCTTCCTTTCTCTGCAGATATCTTAGTGGCTTGCAAAGATAAAGCGTCTCTTCAAGTGCTTCTGACTTCACTTCTAAAAAATTTAGAGGATCTTAATCTTCATGTGGCCAAGGAGAAGATTCAAACACACCCTCCCTTCTCCTTCTTAGGGTTTCATTTTTCTTGGGTGATACGACCTATTAAACCCTCTCTTGATGTCCCTGATGACATCTCCTTGACAGAATTACAAGTTATGTGGTAATATTAACTGGATTAGACCATTCTTGCCATTACCTCCAAAAGTACTTGAGCCCCTCTATGATCTAAGCTTAAGCTTACTCCAGAAGCTAAAGGCACCCTGTCAGAAAATTAATCAGTTGTTCACATCTGCCCAGCTTCAAAGATTTGACCCTGCTCTCCCTCTGTCAGCTATAGTACTTTCCACCTTGAAGTTACCCTTAGGTGTCCTTTGGCAATGTGATGGGCCTTTGTTATGGTCGTACCTTCCCTGGAGCTCCTGCCATAAAATCACCTGTCTCACCTCACAAATTATAGCCTTAGTGGTGAGGCTCAGAGAACAGGCTAGATCCATCTTTAATAAGGAAACTGACACCATAGTCATACCCTTTCATCAG
Organism: Geosciurus inauris; assembly: GCA_004024805.1. Lineage (NCBI taxonomy): Eukaryota > Metazoa > Chordata > Mammalia > Rodentia > Sciuridae > Geosciurus > Geosciurus inauris. The sequence continues at coordinate 556 of PVHX01030879.1, read as the reverse complement.
GAAAAAATCACCTTCCTCCAAAACTTCTTTAGATTTCCAGATAATGATGGAGGGATTTCCTGGGTCACTATCTTCCCATCTTCCTCCTTCTAAACTACTGCAGACCCTACAAAATCTTACATTGACTGTGACCACTCATGCCTTTCCCTCAAACAAACCCATTCCCATGGCCCCTTGTGTGTTCACAGATGCCAATACTCATCATCTTGGCTATGTTATAATAGGATCTAATATAACAAATGATCAATTTGTCCAAAGACATTCTGATTCTGTCCAAGTGGCTGAATTGACTGCACTTATCCTGGAAATATATCAGACCATTTCCCTTAACATAATCTCTGATAGCATATATGCTGTCACAGTTTGCTCTTCCATTGCTTATTCCACTTTTAGGCCCAGGGACTGTCCTGTTAATTAGCCTATGGCTGCCCTGAAGGCTGTACCAGAAGTAAGACAAAAACCATGGTATATTATGTACAATTGCTCCCATTCTGGGTTGCCTGGCTTCCTATCAGAAGGCAATGCCTCTATTGACAAACTTGTAATTCAGCCTAAA